>JAQQAC010015530.1:1168885-1187872 GCA_029783875.1 Phataginus tricuspis | reverse complement strand
CTTCACATAGCACACTCATATGCTGTAAAACTTAATAAACCTGTGATAAAAGGCAATAGTCCCTCAGTGTAAGAAACTGGGCAAAATTACAGTGGTATGTCAGCACTTAAATCTTAAAAAATGCGTTTTCAAGGGTCTATAACTGGTCCATGAAAATTCACCTTGGGCTGAAGATAGCACATGAAATCCTACAGAATTTGATTATGGCTTTCTTAACTGGATTTAGTAAAAAATCTCTTGTTTTTTATGCAAGTACATTCATTTATCAATGAATTCTTCAGAGGTAAGTAGTTTTAGACACACTTAATTCTCACATTATTCCAAAAATATTGACTGTGTATATACATTTGTTTCATTCTTATTTTGGGAAGATCTTGAAGTACTACCCTTTAGTCCATCCATCTGCCTCTTTATTTGGTCAGTTTTTAGTTTATCATTTTTATTTGTGTGGGAATGCATGTGTGTGTATGCATGCACCCTGTGTGCGTGTGTATATGTGTGTCTGTGTGTAGGGGCTGATGATTGACAGTAACTTTAGATCTTCCCTAGTAGGAGGATTGGGCTTTACCTCCCATATACACAATCAATGCTTGAAAATTGTTATTTTGTGTAAAAGACACTGGAATGATTGTAGGTAACAAAACCTGTACTATTTGATCTAATCTCACAAAATTTCCTCTGTAAATGGTGGGGGGGAAATGTCAGGAGGAGTCTCACATGAGTGCCGTCTTTGGAAAGGGATCACATGATCAACCGCCTCCTTACTCAGCGTGGGCTAGTCTGAGGTGAGCTGCCCCGGGGTAGCCTGCGGTGAGCGGCCCGCAAATAGCCTATATTCTAGAGGCTGTGCACTGCAGAGAGCTTTCCTTCTTGTAACAAATGGTCACTGAGCATACCTGGGCTCTGATGTGTTTCTAAGAGTTTTACAAATATTATTTCACTTACTCTTTATTACTATTTTATTATTATTTACTAATATTATTATTATTATATTTTAAAAAGGGTTAGGAAACTGAGGGATATTCAAACTAAGAAATTTTCCCAAGTTTACACAGGGTGGTTAAATAATTTGCTTGGTGTCTTAATCTTGCAAATCCTTCTCAGAAAAATCCATGCACACATTCAACTTTTTACATGACATCTGGGGCTTCACAGCCTCCCATGGGTATCAGGTCAAAGGTCCCAGCCCTGCAGGGTGACAGCTACAGCACCCTGTAAACATGACTCCCCATTGCCTCACCGAACTCTAAATGCAAACCGCTCCTTAACCCGGCCCTGCCCTTGCTGTCGTTTGTCTGGAGTTTCTGTCCCCTTACATCACTGGACTTCTCGCTCATTGTCTTCTTTTATCTATTACATGTTGGATGACAGATGTATTTTGGACATTTAATTGTCCTTCTGATTTTGTTACTTCTAATCACTTCATCCCTCCGGTATGTGAAGGATTTATTCATAGGATCAGATGAATAATTTTCAGTTGACACCTCCATGTGTCTTTTCACTGCTCTAACTTTTCTCAAGAGTATTGCCATCCAAATTTGCCTCTAGTTAAGATTGGTCTGATTTAAATTTTTGCTCTTTGAGATCTTTATTTTTTTTATTGGCTTACTCTGCTTATATGTTCTTTTTACTACTCAGAGATACCCCACATGTATGCTGACTCAGCACAGTAGGAGTCAGTCTGTTGATTTGCACTGTGGGTTTCCAGCGGGCAGCCTTTCCTTCGTGGTTATGGGGATTGTGAACACCTTCCTTCTATGCCTTATGCCATCTTTAATCTGCTTTGACAGGCATATTTACAGTGTCATTTTCTATATGGTATATATGTATACATATATGATATTTAATAATATTAAATGTGTTTAATAATATCCTTATTATCCAACTAGCAGAAATTTGACTGCCAGTAGATAGATTCTGTTTGTTTTACACCTAACCTAGTATTAGAGGTATCTCTGCTTGACCCATGGGACCTTATCACTAGCTGATTATTGTTCTTTAAGTTTATCTGTAATGTGGTTATTCTGTTCCTCTCAGTGTAGTAGTTATAAACTGTAGCTTAGTTTAAACCCTTCTTCAGAAAAGTTGAAAGAAGTGACTAATTATGAAGTCAGTGTCTTCTATCATCTTTTCAGAGCCTTCTGAATTGTAGTAAAAAAGGCAATGATCAAACACCCAAAAAGGTTATTCAATTTTATTTCCCTTTCATTTTGAGGCTCAATTTAAGTAAAAGTTAGAAGATTTCACTAAGGTATTTTCCTGTGTTGATAATGTTATGCTGTATTTCTTCACTCAAATGTTTCTTTCTATGGAAATGTTCTCTTTTCTGCTTATCTTTGTAATTGCCTGTACTCTAATTTAGCTTCATTTAAAACAGAATATTCTCTACCATCTGATGGTATGACAGGAAACAGTGATTTACAATATCTTTGTAATTTTGATTAACTCATCTTATGACCTGACCATTAGGCTGCATTATTATTTCTTGATAGTCTTTATCTTTTATAGAATACCTGTACAGTAAGAGATCTGCATTAAAGAATTTAAGTCTTGCCTCATATGACTGTAAACTAGTAGAATCAATATTGATGACCCCAGATGTTTGATATTCCTTAGTGAAATTTCCATATTAGTCTTAAGTTAGACACGTAAATACTAAAATAAGGATTAACACCACTTACATTGGTTTAAGAGAACTTAACCGTTAGAAGTCATTTCGGTTTCAAGATTTTGTAACACACCCATCTTGCATTGATCTTAATTATGTGGTTATGATGTCTTTATCCTTAAAGACTATGCATTTTTCTCTTATAAGGACATACTTCTACTCTCTGACTTCCAAAATTTTAGGTATATGTTCTCTTACTTTTCTGCCTATATTTTCTGATCTTTCATAGTATTTGGTTATTCCTTTTACTAACATTTAGTAAAGTTCATATCTCCTTGCTTTCCAGAAGTAGGATTTATTTGAGTTATGATTATAGAAATAGTAGAAAAACTAAGTCATCATAAAGTAGTTTACATAAATTAAGCATATTACTTAGTGGTTATAAAATGAGTTTTATGCACTTATGTCTATTGAATGTTGTATTTGTAAGAGATCCAAACTGCACCTTTCATGCCTCCTGCTTGAACACTAATTTCATATTTTTAATTCCTACCCAGGTTGGGCATGTCACGGGAGGATTCTGTAAAGCTCACTTCTGGACCAAACAGTGATGGAGCTGAAAGTCGTTCTTCCCGTGGGGCCTCTGGCCTTCCAGGTCTTCCCATGCAGACTCCCTTGGAAAAGCAACAGCCAAGCAGCATGAAGAGCCCAACCCCTCCCGAGCCAGGTGTCCATGCCGCGCTTCATCCGGAGGTACCCATAGGTAAAGACATGATGGCAGAGCTGGAACCAGAGGCTATCTTGATCCCTGAAGAATCCGTGATTCAGGAGGAAATTGCAGAAGAGGTGGAGACCAGTGTCTGTGAGTGCCAGGATGGAAATCATAGAACAATCCCTGGATTTTCCGAGGAGTCTGCAAGCCCAGCGGACTCTCACAGGGAGCCCCAGGTAGCACCTCTGGAAGAGAACTTGGAGTCCTGTGTTTCGATGAGTGATGTTTTAGACCCTCGTGCTGAAGTTAAGGTGGAAGAGAAATCAGAATCTCCCCAGGAAGACATGTCAGTTGTTATCGATCAACTAGAAGTCTGTGACTCCCTCATTCCTTCCGCTTCACCTGTGACATCTGAGCCAAAAACTGCACTAGAGACCAGTACCCCCAAAATAAAAGCAGGATCGGCGTCTTCAGAAGGCCAGTTTGCAAATGAAGGAATTGCCGTAGACATGGAGCTACAGAGCGATCCTGACGAACAGCCTGCTGAAAACACTTGCACCTTCGAAGCTTCCTTCTCTCCCGAGAGCCCAGAGGGGGCCTGTCCCAGCCTGACATCCCCAGGAGGGGAGACCCAGTCACCTTCAGAAGAGTCATGTACCCCAGCCTCCCTTGAGACAACATCCTGTTCTGAAGGGTCCGGCACTGAGAATGCAGGCAAATACCAGAGAAATGTCCCCGATGACGACCTCCATGCGTCTTTGATGTCAGAAACATCTCCAGTGTCCACTTCACCTGGAATATCAGATGCATCTCTAATGTCCAGTTTACCTTTAACATCAGAAGCATCCCCAGTGTCTGATCTACCGTTGGCATCAGAAACCTCTTCAGTGTCTTCCATGCTTCTCACTTCTGAGGCCACTTTTATATCCAGTTTGCCACTTCCTACAGAAACGTCTCCCGTTTCTAATTCCATGAACGAGAGGGCAGGGCACCAACAAAGAAAGTCGTCTTCTGCACCTGAAGGGCCACGGCCCCCACGGGATGGAAGCCCGGCCCCTGCCAAGCCCCCAGCAGACGAGCCCCTGGCAGAGAGCCTTCCCGCTCAGCAGGGGGCGCTCTCACCTCCCCCTGAACCCACGACGGTGGGCTCTCCTCCCACTGCCCCTGAAGCTTTTCCACCGGAAGAACTGCATGGTAAGACCCTGAATCTGCAGCCTGGTAAACCCCATGTTGGAGCTGAGAAGCCCTATCTTGCTTCGCTTCCAGAACTTCCTTCTCCAGAAGTGGTAAAAATTAAAAATCATAATGTCCTGCACAGAACAGAAAAGAAAGGGGTGTCGTCACCATTGGAATTACCAGTTTTTTCTGAAGAGATAGAGAGTAAGGGAAACGAGCTTCCATCAGGTAAATTACAGGACAAGCAATACGTCCCATCTATGGACAAGGCTTTGTTTTCAGAAGGCTCTAGAAATAAAACTCATAAGCAAGGGAGCTCTCAGAGCCGGCTGGAGACCTCGCTGGCCTCCAGGGTGTCAGAGCCCCCCACGTCGCCTGACGGGGTAAGGACTGAAGGCAGAGAACCCGAGATACCGAAGAGGAAAACCGCGGAGCAGCACAGCTTCGGCATCTGCAAGGAGAAGCGGGCCAGGATAGAGGACGCGCCGCCGGCACCGCGCAGCCCGCCTGAGAAAGAGCAGCCTCCGAGGGAGGAGCCCAGGGTCCCACCTCTCAAGGTATGGTATTTAAAAATGGCAGTTTGACAGATAGGCTTCTCCTGTTTTTAGTTTTTCAAAAATAAATGAGGTGTTTTTCCTTCAGGTTTTATGTAGCAGTTTATAAGTCTAACACTGCAGCACCTGTGTAATATTAAATGATCCTTTTTAAGATCGTACATTGAGCTCATGTGATAAGGTTGGGTTCATGTATATACTTAGACCTCGGTACTTAAGCGAAGGAAAGTGTGGAGGGAGAAGAGGGCCTCACAGAGCCCACAGACCACTGAGGGTCTTTGGAGGATTCCAGGGTGTAGGGCAGAGACCTACATAAACTTGGGAAAATTTGAAAGATAATTCAGCGTCCTGTAAAGGCCCAGTGGAGCTAGGGACTGTAGTGGGAAGCCGGAGGCATGCCCGGATGGGATGAGAGCACATATTGCCTCTTCACTCACTTCCCAGCAAACGGGGCTCCCCATTGCCTAGAGAGGGCCTGGCTTACGGAATACCCTCCAAACATAAATCTTTCCTAGGAACTGGCTCTGCCTAAGTAAACTGAAAATTAAAGTTAATTCAACAGAAACTCTGTTTTAAAACAGCCTGCCCACTGCAATTTATACATATCTGGTACTTTCATCTCAGTTCATTTATACTGCAACTAAACAGATTATTCCATCACAGAATTGGTCCAGAATTATAAACATACTCAAGCTTTGTCTTAATCTCTTTATTTTGCTTTGCTCTGACATCTGCTTTGTATATGTGACTGACTCATGATCTCCACAGGGTTGACTTTTAAGGGTGTGTTTGTGGTTAATGTATTTAACAGTGTCTTAAATAAGATTTGAGAGATGTAAAAGATGAACAGTAAGCTCCAATTAAAACCCTGCTATGTGGCTTAGTTTCTGAAGCAACAGAACTATGCTAGTATGCTTGTCATAGGAAATATTTCTGAACATACCAGTCTAATTCTTTGTTGAAAGCTTATTTTCCAAGTGATACACACTTTATGTAAAGATGGATAGATGACACATAGACACATAGATACTGTAAGTATGTCTGATGTTTGGCCTTGAGCTCTTGCTGAAGTATATCTAAGCTATTTTTTTTTTAATTTTAGTATTTTTGAACTAAGGGAAATGTTTAAAAGGAAGAATTGAATCCCCAAATTCATCTTTTCTTTGGAGCCTTTGGACAAGAAGAGAGACATCACAAGTTTGAAACTGAGAAATAAGATAGCTCAGGAGGGTAATTCCATCTACCTGAGTTCCAACTTGATCCTATAGTATGTGTCAAATATTTGTAACGTAAATATACATATGTTAGGAGAGTTGTAAATGTTCTAGGAGAAGTTTTTTCTAGAGAAGGAAGATAAAGGAGGCATGGAACATAGAAGCAGCCCTGAACGGGGCACCAAAGAATCTGTCCCTTACAAGCCTAGGACCCCAGCACAATATGCTTTCCCTCCGCAGGCTCATTTCTTTCAAACTTGTAAAGCAGGGGCTTTAAACAAGACCCACTGCAGCTCTACAGATCTGTGACTCTGGAATGTTCCTGGTGGCGTGCCATCACAGGCTGTGTGGGGGTTGGCAGTCAGGCCTCATGCCTCCGGAATGTGGTGATGCTGTGCATCCCTTAGTTAGCACGAGCAGGCAAGCACTGGATTGGATCGTCGAGGAGATCTGGCAAATGGGTGAGCAGTGTGAGAGGAGAGGCAGAAACCAGAGGGCCTTTCTCTCATGGAAACACAGTGACAGTAAATCTCGTTGGGAAGCACAGGGCTCGCCCAGGCACGGTCACTCGGGCCGCTGTGTAAGGAAACAGGCCTCAGGTAGCTAGTCTCATTTCATAACTGACACTGCCAACTCTTCTTACCCTGTGCTCATCACATGCTTATAGAGTGATGTGCACGGAGGTGTAGGGTGCATAAAACACAGAGTCTGTGGCTCCGCGAGGTTCCTGAGGGGCCAGAGACTCTCTCTCTGTCCGAAGTACATGGTGCCCTGCCTAGGGTCACAAAGTTCCTTTGAGTAAAACCATGATGAGAATTCTGGCCTCTGGACAAGGGCTTTTCCCTTGGTGTCAAATGAAGACAGGCAAACTCATGTAGAGTGGAGGTCCCAGTCTGGCTCACCAGCAAAGAAGGTGATTTAAAAGTTCAGTATCTTAAGTCTTTAACCTCACTTTAGGGATCATGGATTGTGCTTGCATCTGTGTGAGGCATTAAGGCGTTTCGTTTCCATGCCGAATGGAGCTACCGGTTGATGTTTCTGTAGACTAAAAACACTGAAAATGTTCATTTCACCTTCATGCCGCATTGATTGCCGCTTTATACTCCAGAGGCCCGTTCAGGCAGATGGGGTATGCCTGCCGCCAGGTGAAAGAATGCAGCCTCCCTAACACAGCCACAGCCCCCAGCCTCCTGTGACCATGTCCCAAGCGCTTTACCTTTACATTCTCCTTCCCTGTAGATCCAGCTTTCCAAAATCGGACCACCTTTCATCATCAAGAGCCACCCAGTCTCCAAAGCAGAGTCTCGAGCATCGACCGGCACGTCCGCCGGCGGGAGGAACACGGGAGCCCGGACCCTGGCCGACATCAAGGCCCGCGCGCAGCAGGCCAGGGCCCAACGGGAGGCAGCGGCCGCGGCGGCGGTGGCCGCGGCCGCGAGCATCGTCTCGGGCGCCGTGGGGAGCCCGGCCGAGGGCGGCAAGGCGCGAACCCTGGCACACATCAAGGAGCAGACGAAGGCGAAGCTCTTTGCTAAGCATCAGGCCCGAGCGCACCTCGCCCAGAACGTGAAGGAGCCCAGGCCGCCGCTGCTCTGCCTCAAGGAGGGGCCCCCAAGCTTAGAAGGCTCTCCCACCCCTGAAACAAGGCTTGAAGGCCCCACCGGTGTCATAATCGTGAACCCAAACTGCAGGTCCCCAAGCGGCAAGGCCGCGCCCCTGCGGGAGGCCGCCCCCACCCCGCCGCTGGCCCTCGGCCCGCTGCAGCGACCAGAACCTGCCGCCCACTCGCCTCCGCGCGGGTCTGGTGAAAACACACCTGCACCGATCTTCTCGGACAAAGCTGTGTCACCTACCTCTCCTGAACGTAGCAGTGTGCCCACGCTTTTCAAGAGAAGCTGTGACCTGGCGTCCTCCTGCAGCACTGTGCCTGGAGTGGTTCCAGAGCAGCCCTTCGGGAGCCCCGTCGGGGCGCCCTCCGTCCTGCGGTCTGCGGACAGCGCAAGTATCCCCGCCCCTGTTCGCACTGGGAGCGCGTCGGCAGCCATCCAGGGAGCGGGCGCCGCGGGCATGGCCGCCCCCCCGCGCGTGGGGAGCGGGTCTGCCGGCCCCGCCCCCAGTCCCGGGGACCGACCCCTGTCCACTGGCGGCAGGGCGGGCGGCTCGGCGCCAGGCCCGCATGCGGGAAGGGACGGCAGGCCTTCCGAGAGGCTGGCCGTGCCCGGCGGGGAGGAGCAAGCCCGCGTGCCTGGGGGCCCCGCTGTGCGGACGGCGCTCGGCGGCAGGGCCGCGCACCCCGCCGCCCTGCTCGCCGGGAGCCCCCCCGAGCTGCAGGCCGAGAGCCTGGACAGAAGCGCAGGGCCTCGCCCCAGGGCTGACCATCCTGCGACACCTCAGCCCCCTCCAGGGGCCTTTGCGCCTGCAGCCGTGAACAGATCGATTCCCTGTAAAGTCATAGTGGACCACAGCACCGCCCTGACCTCCACTCCGTCTCTGGCCGGCCCCATTGGGAGCGTGGACGTGCAGGGCCGGCCGGCCAGGGCGGAGCCCCCAGCTCGCCCTCAGGTGTCTGTCATCAGCAGGCCCGAGTCGGCCGCCGGTGACCGGTCGGACCCCGCCGCCCCCGCAGCGCAGCCCGACGGCAGAGCGCCGCAGTCCGCGTGCCCAGGCTGCCGCGATGGGCCCCCCGCGGTTGCAGACGCAGTGCGCGGCCCGGCCGCCTTCAGAAGCGAGCCGGACACAACATGTGGCAGTCAGTGCAGTGCGGGCCCCCAGGTCTGCTGGGCCGACGACGCGCCAAGGAGCAAAGGACAGCCTCTGGCCGGCGTCCCACCGAGCAGACAGGAGCACCTGGGGCAGGGCTGTGCGCAGCCCACCAAAACCGAGCACGCCGGCTACACGCGCGCATCGGAGCGCCTCCCCAGGACGCTCCTGACGACCGTGGCTCTCCCGGTGAAGGGCGAGCCTCACGACGCGGACAGAGGCCTCAGAACAGACGCCGAAGGCTTCCCCGCGCCCGGGCGGCCGCCGCCAGCCGCCGCCACCCCCGGCAAGCCACAGACAGGGGCCACGAGGGCTGCGGCTGCTGGGCCGGCGGAGGAGGGGCCCTCAGCCGACACCCCGAAGAGAACGCCCGGTGCGGCGAGCTCAAGCTGTCGCCTGTCCTCCGTGGAGGCTAACAACCCGCTGGTCACGCAGCTACTGCAGGGCAACCTGCCCTTGGAGAAGGCGCTGCCGCAGCCCAGGCTGGGCGCCAAGCTCGAGATCAACAGGCTCCCGCTGCCTCTTCAGACGAACTCGGTGGGCGTCCCGGCGCCGGAGAGGAGCGCCCCCGACGTGCTGTCCAGCTCGCCAAACCCAGAAGGGAAGGGCTGCCTGGCGGGGGCTCTCGCACCCCTGCAAATGAGAAAGCGAGAAAACCACCCCAAAAAGAGGGTAGCCAGGACCGTGGGGGAGCACGCGCAAGTTAAATGCGAGCCGGGGAAGCTGCTGGGGGACCCGGAGGCCCAAGGGGTGCCCTGTGCCGTCGGCTCGGGCATGAGTCCGCTGGGGCACAGCCAGCCGTTCAGGCAGGACTGGCTGAGCAAGCACGCCGCGCAGGGCAGAGCTGCGCACAGCCCGGAGGTCAAGCAGCAGAGGCGCCTGCTGCCCGCCTGCAGCTTCCAGCAGGGCCTGTTCCACGCCGAGCAGAGCGGCGGCTTCCGCCCCGGCGCCGGTCCCGCGCCCAGGGCGCACCTCCCGCCGCCGCCGGCCCGGGGACCCCTCCCCGGCGCGCCCCCTGCGGCCGGGCCCTTCGCCGCGGGCCGGCGGCCGGAGCCCAGGGCGCTGGGCGAGGCCGGCCCGTCCCCGGGGCGCGCACTCAGGCTGGCCGGCGTACTGTCCCCGGGCGTGCCCGCCAAGGACGGCGACGAGACGGGAGTGCCGCCCGTGGCCGGGGTACACAGAGGCCTGGGGCCGCCGCCTCCAAACCCCGAGCTGCTGCCCGAGCAGAAACAGGCCACGGAGGCGGCGCACAGACTCGGGTGGCCGCAGGCCGCGGGCGTGCGCAGCGGCGTCAAATCGGAACCTCCCTCCTTTGAGGAAGGCTTGGGCAGCAGCTGTGAGCTGGGCAGGAAGCAGGTTTCCTACGAGCAGAGCGACGTGAAGGAACAGTTAAAGGCGTTTGCCCTAAAAAGTGCAGATTTCTCTTCCTATTTACTCTCCGAGCCCCAGAAGCCTTTTCCGCAGTTGGCCACCCAGAAGGCGCAGGTGCCGCAGCCGCTCTGTGGCGGCTACCCGACCATCCACTTCGGAAGCGCGAGCTTCAAGAGGGCGGCGTCCGCGACCGAGAAGTCCGTGGGCGTGGCGGGCAGCGGCCCCCTCGCGGCCGCGGGCCTGCCCGGCCAGAGCACGCCCGGGCCCTTGCAGGGCTTCGCCGACAGCCACGCGGACGAGCTGGAGCTCAAGTGCTCCTGCCGGCTGAAAGCCATGATCGTGTGCAGAGGCTGCGGGGCCTTCTGCCACGACGACTGTATCGGCCCCTCCAAGCTGTGCGTGGCCTGCCTGGTGGTGCGCTGACTGCCCGCCAGTGGCGCAGGGCCCCGCTGGAACAGCCGCCTTCTCAGGGGTGTTCATCCCCGTGGCACGTCTTCTGCGTATTTAGCTTTGGAAATTTTCCATCCTTGTGCTACAGGTCACTACCACAAGGTAGTGTGGTTCCTTGAATCCAGAAGTAGACGGGAAAAGGACACTTTTCATTCATTCGAGCTGGAGGGGCCTGTGAGAATGAGGTCGGCTGCGCTGCACTCTCGGCCAGCACCTGAGCCACTGTGGCGCCGCCTTCCCGGCTCTGGACCTACCCTCACCCTTGATTAGATCACAGCTGGAAGGGGAATCCCGTAGTTACCCACATCACAAAGGATACAGTAGAGGAGGCATGCCATCCATGAACTGCCTCCCCTCTCTGCAGATTCTTCCCGGAGACCCACAGAGCTGCTGGGCACCTGCCTTGCACATTGTAGACGCACTGGAGTGAAGTGTGTCGTCTTCCTGAAATGCAGTGTGGACCTCATGCCCAGTGGTCTGCCTCCAGCCCCAGGACACCTGATACCATAAGATCAGTTGGCCAACAGAGATGGGCTGTAGGCTCAGAGGACTTTAGAGCTTCTGGGTGGCTTTCAAGAGCAAATATGAAAAAAATGCCCTAGTATATTAAAAGCAAATGAGCAAAAAGTGCTATATATGCAAACACAAATGGGTTGATAATGTACATTGGGTCCATTCCCTTCACTCTAATAAGGTCACTAGATACTAAATTAGGCTGAAATGCCTTACCCTTTATTGATGACACCTGTGCATTCCGGCTTTGGGCCTCACAGAGGTTCGCCACCTCATGCTTGTGTGTCATTGATACTAAAGGGGACTGAAGTGGGGACGTTTCTCTGAACACTTTTTCTTAAGGTTCATGACCTGTATGACTATGTTTGATTCTGAAATAGCCTTTATTTTAAAAATTGTTCTAGGTATTGCATGTTCTGGATTTTTCCCCTCAGATGAAGCCAGTATATCCATCATATTTACGAAGTGGGACTGTTTTTAAAAATGGGGTACTGCGTCCTACAAGTATTGTCAGGGCTTACCCTGAACTCTGAGTGTTGAGTCCTTGAGCAACATTCCCCGTACTTTGGCCACCGTCATGCCAGGGGGCAGCCTTAGTTCGGGAGGCTTTTGCCCTGAAGAAAGTTCAGAAACACGTGATGGTTCGGGAAGGCAAAAGGCAGCAAAACCACGCCATTAACTCCAGGCTGAAGGCCACGGAGTGTGCGGGGCCATAACCCTCTGATCGATGGAGGTTGTGAATTTTAGAATTTAAAAACAAACAAACAAACGTGGGGGAGAACCATCTGTGCCCAGGGGAAGAATGACAGATATTCTCACAAGGGGTCACCCTAATCAATGTGAACTTCTGACATTCCCTTAAAATATGTCTTAAAGAACGACTGGAATGAGCAGAATTACATTCCTGGTGGAAAAAAGAAACACTTGTGATTTTTTGTAGTAGTCAGCCATGGTATATGTTTTTTTCCTCCATATTTATTACCGTGATGTTGCCAAATTTCGTTAGGTGATAGAGACACCATTTCTATTGACAGATTGCCGATAGTGAAAAATGCTTTACCTTGAAAGAAAAGCAAGGGAGGGCCTGCCTCTGTGGCTGCATTTGGCTCTTCGGTACCGTCACTTCTGTATTTCACATTAAAATGACCGGCTGAGAAAACGGGCAGTGGGCTCACCTAGCCCTGTGCAAGGCACGCAGCCTCAGCTGCGGGGAAGCCAAGTCGCCCTGCACTGGGTCGGTGGGTCGCGCCCCGCCAGAGGTGTCTGCTGTCTGTCTGGCTGAGATCGTCTTGGTCGTCGAGGACATGTGCCAGCCTCACAGGGGCACCCTGAGGTGTGCACAGTTGCATGCCAACTTCTTCCACCTTCAGCTGCTGCTCTACTGTGTCAGGTGCTGTCTACACCAGCAGATTCCAAACTACCGCAGCAGTAACTGACACAGTCTGCGCAACATGTGCTCTCTGTGTATGAGGTACAGCAGAGGCTGCCGCGAGCTCATATTCTGTCCCATCATTGTGAAATGCTGCCTGCAAGTTACTTACTGGGAATGAAGAAAAGTGTCCTTTTGTAGGTTTTGCTTTTTCACATAATAGGTTCGAAGAATCAGTTGTTGACGGTGTCTGGATTCCATCACCCAGGTGCAAAGAGCAAAATTCCTCTCTGCCCTTGCTCTTCAATGTCCCCGTTTAAATTCCCAGTGTCCACATATGATTTATATGACTAAATTCCTATCTTCAGGCTAAAACACGGAAAGAAAAAGAATTCACAAGTAAAATATGGATCAGAAATTTTACAAGTGTCCACTTAATTTATATACAAAAGCCAGTATATTTGGAGTAGGTTCTTAGTTTCCTCATTTCCACAGGCCTCTGCCTATGTGCAAATGGAGTGTGTTATTTACTATATGGTTACTGTGGTGTAATGTGCAAATTTTAGTGTGTGCATTATCCTAACCATTGGATGCTATGATACTCGTATCAGAATAGAACTTGCACACATAACTTTGTTTTTTATCACAAATTATGTATTTCCCTAAGTAGCACTTTTGGAGCAGGGGAAGGAAGAAAACGTATTCCCTAACCCCTCTCCTATCTGATATGCATATGCCTGAGGTGTATAGAGGCATTTTGGTAGTTCATGGGCATGTTAATAACGGTCTGATGCGAGTTCATTTTCAAAATGAAGATATTTTTCCTTCCCCAAAGTGAAAATAGTAGAAATGTTGCTGAAATGAGCACCATAGTTATATATACTATTTCCCAGCTAAGTAAGGTCTAGTTTGAGGAAAAAACTTGAAAACAAGCCTGTGAGGTTGAGCCTGGTCGCTTAAAGACTTGATGGTGGTACGCGTTTCTGGGATGAGCTGGGAAGGCTCGGCTGCCTGCCCGACCTTGGACGCTGTGCCTCGTTGAGAAGAACACACACGAAAGGGGCTTGTCCCACGGCGCTCGGGCGCAGTGCAGACAGCCAGGAGCAGAGCGCGGGATGCCGGCGCCCCACCCGCACACCTCCGCGAGGGGAAGTCGCTGTGGCCTCGGAGACCCAGGCCCTCCCGGGTCTCGGCGCCGGAGGGAAGCAGACGGCCGCGCTCCGGGAAACCGCGTGGGGCTCCTGGTCTCCAGACGTCGGGCGGCGCAGCCAAACTCACTGAACAAAGCCCTGTTGTCTTCAGTCCTCGCGCTTCATCCCTTAAAGCGAACAAAGAGCATTTTTACTATAATTTCAAGGAGCTGCTTTTTTTATAGCACATACCTTTTCGCTTTGTACTATATTTGATAGTTGCAGAATGATTTAGGCTGTAGAAAACCTTTGTTGTGTCTGTGCTGTTCACGAATGTTGCGAAGCAAGTGCTTTACTCCGCTGCCCTGATCTCCTCGTCCTGCTGTATTTCCCTCCTGCCTCGTGGGAACCTCATCCATCCGATTCCTGTTTTCAGTACGGTTTTTTTTTATGTGTGTGTTTGTATGTATGGGTTTTGTTTTTTTTTTGGTCAGTATTCTGAATGTTTACATCTGTTTGACATTAGCCATTTAATGCCTTTTTTTAAAGGCAGTATATTACCCTGCATGTAACAGCAAAATGTGAAATCAACCCAGACGTAACGTGCATGACAAACACAGGCTGGGGGCAAAGGCCCGGGACGTAGTCAGACATTGGACATCAGTATACAGGAAAGGGAGACCCTCCTTCAGCCCTCTACCAAAGAATATATGATTCCCACAGGAAAACTCAGAAGGTGTGTAAAATCCTCAGAAGAGGAAGCAGTTGATTCAGCAAGACTGCTACAATTTAATACTGTTATAAGCTTGCTTTGATACCTGACTAAATGTGACTGAGCAAGAAGCATTTAAACAATTTTAGACAGTGTTTTGTTTAGAATTCAGGGATCATGCATTCTTTAATGGTGCTGTTTGTTTTTTATTTCTTTTCTACAAAGAAA
This sequence comes from Phataginus tricuspis, assembly GCA_029783875.1. Taxonomy (NCBI): domain Eukaryota; kingdom Metazoa; phylum Chordata; class Mammalia; order Pholidota; family Manidae; genus Phataginus; species Phataginus tricuspis. The sequence continues at coordinate 1,173,075 of JAQQAC010015530.1, read as the reverse complement.
AAAAGTGTTGCCTACAAAAGTGACTGCTCACAATACCATAAGTTAAATGAAATGAAATGTTTGTCTCTTCATGTTTCTGTTTTTCCCTTTTTCAAAGTAACAATTTGGGTTTCAATATTAAAATATTCTGGAGAAAATAAAGAAATTAAACAGTAAATAATTGTCATTTTTAATTTTTTTATGAAATGAGGTAGTGGATGTATATATATATACATGTATACACACATATATACATAAAATATGCTGGTAAATATATCGGAAATTTCGCTTAATAAAAAACTTATAGGGAAAACTAACTGTATACTATTAAATTATCTACCTTCTATGGTGACTTAACATACAATTATAACTTTTGTTAAAACAGTAAAACCTCAAACAGAAACCTCTTTGAAATCAACTGGATCTACTGTACTTGTCATTTTAAAATATATTGGGAACTCGTTTTCATAAATATTTTGTTAATTATTTATGCCCAAAAATATTCAAGAAAATTGTTACTACTACATTTAAACTTTCAAAATGAGTTAATTTTCAAAAATTTTTTTACAAGAATTAGTCTGGTTAATTTTTTATCAAATTAAATATTACAGCTAGAGTTATTTGAGTAAAATGCTGTGAACCATTAGGACAAAATTGTCTTAGTTATATTTACATTGGTTAAAAAAATAAATATATCTTTCCAGTAAGATGAACCAGAAAGCATTAAACATAATTGGCTGTTTCTGACTTCAGCTGTTTCATCTACACAGAAAATGCTGTCATTAGCCACCAGATGGCGAAAGAGGATGTTTACTTTTGGAGGAGAAAAAAAAGTTAAACTGCTTCCTCCAAAAACTAAATTAAATGATTATGATAATGGAAGTCCAACTTACCCAAGTAAGTCAATGGAAGCCAGATACTTCTAGGTTTCATTAAATTACTCTCACAGCAATGATGACATTCCATTTTTTTGTCCTATTTTTTTCTATTAAAATATTTACAGAATGCTTAATTTTACTGAACACTGGAATATTGAGCATTGTGAATATTTTTTTACTGTTTTCATTGCATTACTCCACAGATGTCATCTATTTCAAAATTCATTAGAGAAAATTGAACAGCCCAGCATACTTTAAGAGGATGTCTATTGAAACTGATCTGAGTGTTTTATATGTTTTAATTCACATATCCTCATAAAATACAATTATAAAATTTGTATGTATTCTGCTATTGTTAATACATTAATGTGGCCCCATCTGAGGAAAAGTTGGGTGTCGGACCTAAAGGAGAACAAGTGATTTACCCAGTGATTCCTCAGTTTTCCTGCAGAAACTTCATCAGCCTCAGAGATGACTATGTCACTGTGAAGGAACCTAGCCCAGAGGGTAGCTGACAGACAGTTTCAGTAGGAGACAATTGAGCAGAAACCCTAGGAAGTGTCTCTCATGCCATACAATTTTTAAAAGATTTTGTTTTTAAGTTGCCTAAACTTACTGTTTGCAGTTCCGAGCACACAGAATAATCTGCAGTGATACGCAGAAATGAGAGGCTGGAGGAGAGCCCGATGTCACGGCCAGTCTGGAAGTCTAGACTGAGCAGTGAACCTCCTCCCCGCACGGACTTTCATCCAAGTTGCCGGTGTCATCGACCTCCGTACACTCTCACTCACTGGGAGAAAATTACCTGACTTACCAAGCAAAGGCTGGTTTTCTGCCATTGAAAATAAAATTTTATTTTGTTTTTCAGCTATCCTAAATAGTATCCCATTGTGGCACTTGACTGTAAGTAAAGCCGACTTGAAAGTCCTTAGCACTCCTGCAAAGCGTTGACCGATCCAAACAGATGCCGGGCAAGTGAAGAGAGAAGCCCTGTTAGACCAGAACCGAGACCAGTTCTGTGAACAAAGGAGTCCCTGAATCTGCTTGTCAGGGGTCAGGAGTTATACATAGTATTTCCTGCATTTATGGTAAGTTTGTTTCTGAGATACTTTTCTTAACTATGATCTCCTGGTTTTTTTTTTTAAGGAAATCATTTGGAGGTGGTTCAAAGGTGAGCTTTAACCCAAACTTAATGAAATGTCCAGGAGTCTCCCCTTTTAGCTTTTCCCGAACACTGTTCAGTGGGCACTCCCCATAAATAGCCACTTGCCCAAAGGCTGGGAGCTCCAGCTGTTTCAACAGAAGGTCCTGGACACTTGAGGTCACGTAAGATACATTTCATTTTCCAGGTTCTCATGGCAAGTCTTCATGGCTTTGTCATAAGTTTGTAAACGGCAAGGAGTTTTCACCTTGGATCCAAACGTGCATCTCCAGTTTCTGCTGGTTTTGTTTCAGGAAAACACTGTGTTCCTAAACCTCATTCTGCCAGGGCGGCAGACCACAAAGGGGTTTCAGAGCGGTGTGAACTGTGCTTCTATCATCCTCGGTTCATTTGACTTTCAGTGGCCAGTTCTGGGATGCTGCAACACTGTCCCGATGCAGGACAACACAGCTGGCCTTCCTGCATCAATGACTCAGGGACTGTAGGACCACATGAGTCTCTCCTGGAAGCTCTCTTGCTATATAAATCTGCCACATGTATGCTTGTCCATCTATGTAGAACTACAAAACATGATTTCTTGCTACAGTATAATATTCACTTGCCAGTAAGTGTAAATCTCAAAATGAGGAATGGGAAGGCCTGTTGTACGAGTAGGGACAGCTCTCCATGATGGCTTGTAAGTGAAAGCCACTGACACATTATATGCACCTTCTTCCTTTAACACGTGTGCTCAGTGTAGTTTTTTTTTTAACTACATGTTTCTCGGTAAAATAATCTTTATACTTCAAAGGGGAAAAAGAGCTATGGGAAATGAGTTGGTATCTTAAAAAGAAAAATTCAACAATTCAAAAACTTTCTTTGAAACTACATTTAGAGTAGGACACTATGGGTAATTTATTACCACTTATCCTCAAATACATAATTTCCTCATGGCCAAAGTCCAGTCCAGAGCAGACCAGACATCTTGGGACTATGAGAAGGACAGCATGAGATTGGTAGCAGCTAGTCTGTTTTTTTCATATTTTGATAGTGGGAAGGTTTTTTTTTTTTTCTTTTTTAAAAAATGAGGTATAATTGATATATAACATTTTCATGGGTACAACATAATGTCGATGTTTGTATACACCGTGTAATGATCACAATAGGCATTAGCATCTGTCACCACACATAGTCACAAAATTTTTCTTATGACGAGGGCTTAGAGCAGCTCCCGAATGTGAAGTGAGTGTCATTGACTATGGCCGCCATGCCGCACATCAGCTCACATCCTCAGACTTTAAACCTTAAGCTTGTGCCTTTTGACCCCTTCACCCATTTCATCCCCTGCCCCCCACTCTGGCAGCCACCTATCTGTCCACTGTATTTACAAGCTTGGAAAGGTTGTGGAATCCTTTTTCTTTGTCCAAAAAGCTTTGCTTGGCAAAATGGAATAATCAAAGACACCCCATTCTACAATCTCAGTTTTCTAATTTTGATTATCTTAGTGATAAATAAATCATTTCCAAGTTTTAGCCTTTATGTTCTGAATATGAAAGAGATTTCATAAATTCTCTTCATATAAATAAACTTTTAGAGATTTAACTGTCTACTACACTAAATACAGCAATTCCCCAGAGTTGTTCCCAAAGTGTAGATTGTTTTTTTTTTTTTAATAATTTATTTTATTTTAGTATCATTAACCTACAATTACATGGGCAATACCGTGATGATTGAACTCCCCCCATCACCAGGTCCCCCCCACCAACCCCACCACAGTCACTGTCCATCAGCGTAGTGAGATGAGAATCGCTACTTGTCTTCTCTGAGCTGTACAGTAACCCCCGTGCCCCCCCACCCTATGCCCGCCAATCGTAATGCCCCTTTTACCCTCTTATCCCTCCCTTCCCATCCATCTCCCCAGTCCCTTTCCCTTTGGTAACTGTTAGTCCATTCGTAGGTTCTGTGAGTCTGCTGCTGTTTTGTTCCTTCATTTTTTTATTTTTTTATTTTTTCTTTGTTCTTATACTCCACATATGAGTGAGATCATTTGGTACTTGTCTTTTTCGGCCTGGCTTATTTCACTGAGCATAATACCCTCTAGCTCCATCCATGTTGTTGCAAATGGTAGGATTTGTTTCTTTCTTATTGCTGCGTAATATTCCATTGTGTATATGTGGTACATATACACAATG
>JAQQAC010015530.1:1146313-1163885 GCA_029783875.1 Phataginus tricuspis | reverse complement strand
GTTATATCTTCTTGTTGGACTGACCCCTTTATCATTATGTAATGTCCATCTTTATCTCTTGCTACTTTCTTCATTTTGAAGTCTATTTTATCTGATACAAGTACTGCAACACCTGCTTTTTTCTCTTTGTTGTTTGCTTGAAATATTTTTTTCCATCCCTTCACTTTTAGTCTGTGTATATCTTTGGGTTTAAGGTGAGTCTCTTGTAAGCAGCATATAGATGGGTCTTGCTTTTTTATCCACTCTGTTACTCTGTGTCTTTTGATTGGTGCATTCAGTCCATTTACATTTAGGGTGATTATTGATAGATATGTACTTATTGCCATTGCAGGCTTTAGATTCGTGGTTACCAAAGGTTCAAGGGTTGCTTCTTTACTATCTAAGAATCTAACTTAACTTTCTTGTTAAGTTATTGTGTGCGCCGTCTGATGTTTCTTTATCTCTCCCTTCCTATTCTTCCTCCTCTTTTCTTTATATATTAGGTGTTTTATTCTTTGCCTTTAGTTAGTATTTGGGTGGTCTGCTTTCTTTGCTATGCTTTTATTTTCTCTGGTGACAACTTTTTAGTCTTAGGGATGTTCCCCTCTAGATCAGTCCGTTTAAGATATTCTGTAGTGGTGGTTTATGGGTGGCAAATTCTCTCAACTTTCTTTTATCTTGAAATTGTTTAATCCCTCCGTCATATTTAAATGATAATCGTGCTGGATACAATATTCTTGGTTCGAGGCCCTTCTGTTTCATTACGTTAAATATATCATGCCATTCTCTTCTGGCCTGTAAGGTTTCTGTTGAGAAGTCTGATGACAGTCTGATAGGTTTTCCTTTGTAGGTGATCTTTTTCCTCTCTCTAGCTGCCTTTAATACTCTGTCCTTGTCTTTGATCTTTGCCATCTTGATTATTATGTGTCTTGGTGTTGTCTTCTTTGGGTCCCTTGTGTTGGGAGATCTGTGGGCTTCCGTGGACTGTGAGACTATTTCCTTCCCCAGCGTGGGGAAGTTTTCGGCAATTATTTCTTCAAAGACACTTTCTATCCCTTTTTCTCTCTCTTCTTCCTCTGGTACTCCTATAATGCGAATATTGCTACGCTTCGATTGGTCACAGAGTTCTCTTAATATTCTTTCATTCTTAGAGATCCTTTTATCTCTCTCTGCCTCAGCTTCTTTGTATTCCTGGTCCCTGTCTTGTAATTCCTTGATCGTGTCTTGAACCTGATTCAATCTGCTGTTGAGCCCTTCGATGGCTTGTTTCATTTCTGCATTGTCTTTCCTCACTTCCCTCACTTCCTCCCTCAGCTCTTGCACATTTTTCTGTAGATCTGTCAGCATGGCTATGACTTTTATTCTGAATTCTTTTTCTGGAAGACTGTGAATGTCCATTTCTCCAGATTCTTTCTCTGGCGTGGTGTTTGTCTGAAGCTTTGTCTGTATCATATTCTTCTGTCTTCTCATGACTGTAGAATTGGTTGTTGGTAGCAAGGAGAGATAAGAAAGGAGAGACAAGAAAAAAAAGAGATTTCTACTAATAATATAAAAGTATAAGGAGAGAGAGAGAAGGGAAAAGAAAAGAAAGAAAAAGAAAAGGCAGCAACACCTAAAAGAAAACAGCAAGAACAACAACAAAACAAAACAAAACAAGACAAAACAAAACAAAACAAAACAAAAAAAAAACACCAAAAAGCCCACCGGGGTGGTTTCTGTGCGAATGCTGTAGGTGGCGCTATTGCTCCGCTATTCCAGAGCCGCGGCCACATCGCTCCACACGGCCCTTTAAATCTGTGGCCGGGTGAGAATGGATGGGAGGCTGTTGAAAGAGAGGGAAAGAAAAAAAGGAAAAGAAAGGGGAGAAAAAACAAAAAACAAACAAACAAAAAAAAGCCACCGGGCGTGGGTTCTGCGCGAGTGCTGTAGGTGGCGCTGTTGCTCCACTATTCCAGCGCCACTATAGTTCTAGCTGGGTTGGAAACAATGGGAAGCTGTTGATCTCCGTGAGGGTCTCAATGGCGGGCACTCTTTCCCAGTCGCCAGCTACGGGGTCCAAAGCTCCCCAGGACTCCCAGCGTGCTGGGCTCAGTTCGCGGGGCTATCCGGCCCCTCTACTGAGCTCCTGTCTCTTTAAGACCGCTGGGGTAGAGCGCGCGCTTTTCTTCCCCTTTTTCTCCTTTCTTTTTCCTTCCCGGAGCCTGCCGCGGGCAACTTGCACGTTCCCGGCTGGGACCCTGTGCCCTCTGTCCCTCCAATCTCCGCTACACCGCAGATCTCCACTCCCTCCTGGCTCTGAATCCTCTCCTCACGCCGGAGCGCTGGGGGAGAGGGGCGCTCGGTCCGCTCGCGGCTCCGTACCTTACCCGCCTTGCTGGAACTCCCGCCGGAGTGCTGGGGTGGAGGGGCGCTCCGGGCGCAGACTTCCCCTGGCTACCGGCTCTGAATCCTCTCCTCCCGCCGGAGCGCTGGGGGAGAGGAGCGCTCGGTCTGCTCGCGGCTCCGTACCTTACCCGCCTTGCCGAGACTCCCGCTGGAGTGCTGGGGAGCAGGGGCGCTCTCGTCTCGCTGGATCGTGTTTTCGTCCCGCCTCGCCGGATGCCGAGTCCTCTGTCCGGCGTGTCTGGCCGCTGGAGCTCTGGGGGGGAGAGCGCTCGGTCCCACCGGATCGCCGCCCGTCCGTCTCACCGGCTGCCAAGTTCTCACAGGTGTAGCTGTACGCTGTGCACTTTCCTGTGTAGTCTGGTCTCTCTTTTAGGGATAGTTGTATTTGCTGTATTTTCGTGAATAAATATAATGTTGGGAGGAATTTTTCTGCTAGTCCGTTCAAGACGCCATATTCCCGGAAGCCTCCTGTAGATTGTTTTTAATAAAAAATAATAGATAATAGTTGTGAGATGCTATATACCAAGTGCCACAAAACACTTGGTAGGTATTAACTCTCACATCAGTCCTTAGAAAAATCCCATACAGGAGGCACTGTGATTATATCCATGTAGTCAATGAGGCTTAGGTAGTTTAAAGAGGAGAATGCACGGCTAAGATCTGGAGTACGAATGAAAGGTTTTCAGGGACCAAATGACATCCTCTATTCACTACAAGACACATGGCTAGCGCACAGGATGCTGGCTCTCAAGGTTCAGAAAAATCAGAAGGTCCCAGATATTGAAATATCAGAGGCTCTTGGGAAAGATGATAAAATAATTTTAAGATGATAAGTGTGTAACCCAAGTGTGTGAGCTGCAGTGGGGACGGGAGTAGCCAAGTGGCTGAAACCGATTGATCACCCCTGGGTGGCAGAGCCCCAGAGGAGACCCTGTTGCCAGACCTGACATAGTGTTGGGGCGGCCCCACCGCGGCCCTGCCACCATCCCAGTCATTGCCTCCAAACAGGGCTTATCAGAAGCACAGTCCTCCTGTGAGTCAAATGGCCCTTGGTCCATTTTAGGGCTCTGTCCCCAAGCCCTTCTTACGTGAACCTGAGGTATTGGTAATGTTGATAATTGATTTTGTAAAAGTGAACAATGTGTTAAAACATTGTTTGTGCGACTTAATGTCCTTTACGGTCATTGACATTTAAAACATTTTTTAAATCAATGTAATACAATGTTCCTACTTTAAAAATTCAAACTGTTATGGAGACTGTAACAGCTTCCTGGTGTCCATGGCGATGTGGGCTGTCCTTTTTGTATTGAAGGTGAAGCCACTGCTTCTGATTGTTTATGTGGTTCCACAGGATTCTGGGGGAAAATGAAGAGCAGGCCCTGCCCTTCAGTCAGAGGTTTGGATTGTCAGGGGACTCTCGGTGTCTTGACCAGGACTTCTGAGAAAGAAAAGCTTCCCATCTTGCAGGTGGCCACAGGACGGGAGCAGTGTGGTCTCCAGGGAAAGTGGGAAAGCACAGGCGAGGCAGCCGCAGAGAGCCCGCGGGTATGCAGGCCAGCCATGGACTTTGTCTGTTTCAGTACTTTTCCGAGCAAGCCTGGTCCGGTTAAGGTGACTCCCATGGCCCATGCGTGCCGGCCTGGCCGCTGGGACTGGCGCCAGCTGCTGCCTTACCCAAAGGCCTGGCGGGGGGCCGGGCTGACTGCCTGTGTTCTCTTGTGGCAGCCGCAGAAGCATGATGGCCATCACATCTCCCTCAGTTCCCATTCACCAGCTTCCCCACAGGACAGGGATCCTCTATTGCCACTTACAATGATTTTTCTTAAAGCCACCTGGCAAGCTGTTATTTTAAGTATTTTAATAAGTGTTTGGAGATACATTAGAGTAACAATAAATTCACTTACAAGGTTAATTGTGTAAGAGAGATGCCTTAACCCCCCACGGCGCTGAGGGACCGTGCATGCTCTGCCTGCGCCCCGCGGGCTTGAGCTCCCTGGCCGTCGGTACCTGTGAGGGGCCCTCATCCCGGGCAGTCTGAGCGCCAAGAGGCACCCGACATTCAGTGAGCAGACTTTTCTTTATCACCACTTGTGCGCTAGTTTGCTGTATTATAGGGGATGAGAGGTTTTCCTGATGACTTGATTCTTCAAGAAAAATAAAGTCACTAAACATTTCTTCAGTGCGTTGTGCTTCGGGCATTGTCACGAGATGGTAGCAGCTTTCTCAGGAAATGCCGTCCCGAGGTGCCTTTCCAGGAAGCACTGTGCCCAAAAGAGCCGGGTGTGGGTGCAGTGAGGGAGTGGGGGAGTCTGGGAAAGATAAATCTCCTCTGGAATCATGATTCCATTTCTTGGCTGCTTAATTTAGGCTCAGAGTCCAATTCTTTGGGCAGAATAGTATGAGAAGCGAAATACTTCTCTGCATCTTCCACTGGAGGCGTTATACTTCCTCACTTAAAACACAAAGAAAGAAAGAAAATCTCCTTTGTATGGAGAATGGTTTGTCCCCAGATTTGGCTCATCTGGAGAAAACAGCACAAAGTCCGCCTCAGCCTAGTGGTTTCGTGCCCTGCGTGACCCGCCAGAAGAGGTGAATCAGCGTCTGCTCACCTCATTCGGGCCCTGCTGCTGCAGCAACAGATAGCAATGTGAATTAACACGAGTTTGTCACTAGACCTTAGTGGGAAAATGAATGTTACCTTCTAGCCAAATTTGAGATTATTTTTCCTATAGTTTTATATTCAAAGTAATGTGGGGATGCTTAAAAAAATACCATTGCGAGCATAATAAAATTTGGATGACTTGACAGAGAAAGCTCTTTGCCCGAGATCTAGTAAATCATTTCTTTTTTCTTTTTTTAAGTGAATCTCAAACTAATTTATCAGAACCAAAAAACTGGACCCTGCAATTGGCTATTCTTCCACATGGTCCTTTATTAAAAAATTGTCACGGATATTTTTGTGTATAGTTTGCCTGTGAGGGTGGGTACTTAAAACATACTTCAGCACATACATTGCAGCTGCTTTTGCAATTGGCAGTTGGCTCATATAAATATCACAAGGAATGAATGATAACTTTAATAATGGGAAATCCGATTTCCTGGCCTGTCATTTGCCAAGTAGACTTACGCAAATCTGAAGAGGTGGGCTCCCGCAGTAACCGCCCGCCTGGGCGGCACACAGCACAGGTTTCTGCGCCCAGGTCCCACTTAGAGAGCTGCCTTCTCTCTAGCAAGCCTCCCAGCCGCCAGACTGCAGCCTGAGGACGGGTGGGGTGTGGGTCGCATCCACGTCCTGCAGGCTCATCACACGCAGCCCAAGGTTGTTCACATGTCTGCCTGCCGGTGTGGTATTGCCAGCTCCCTGGGTGCTAGGCTCAGCCGGCGATGCTACCGGGACCAAAATGGACGGTGAGAAATCCCTGGCTCTTTATTCCTGTGCTGGAAGACAAGTAGCAAAGAGATAAATGTATAGCATATAGTATGTTTGAAAATGTAATGTGCTATGAAGGAAAGTAAGCCATAATGGTGGGGGACACATGGCGATGTGGAGGTTGTAAATGTAGGGGAGCTTCCCCGGGAGAAAGTGCTGTGGACTGGATGTGTCCCCCAAAATTCATACGTCGAAGCCTAACCCAGCTCCTCCTCCCTCCCTCTTCCCCTCCCCTCCCTCTCCTGCCCTCCCTCTCCCTCCTGCCATTCAAGGACACGGTGGGGAGGTGACACCCACAGCCAGGAGGAGAGCTCTCCCTGGAAACCAAATGGGCATCTCGAGCTTAGACTCCCCGGCTCCGGAGCTGGGAGCAAAGCACTGTCTGTCGCTGGCACCGCCCTGTCCCTGGTGTTCCGCGCTGTGGGCTCTCTGGCTAACAGAGAAGGTCTCATCTGAAAAGAGGCTTGAAGCAGACGTGAGCTGCAGGAGCTGGGAGGGCCCCTGACGGAGAGGCCTGCAGGGTGACCGGCGAGCACGGGGTAGAGCCGGGGCCTCCTCCGGTAGTCCATTTACATTAAATTATGCCTCTTCTCAGAACGGTCCTGACGCAAGGGGGATGTGAGCTGCCTAGGCCTTCCGCTCACCAGGACTCCTGTGTGACGACAGGGCCAGCTGTTGCCAAGGGCCGACTTAGAAAGTATACCTTTCCCAGTAAATAATTAAAACCAATTATCCTTCCATTGCCCACATAGTTAGGCTTCTAATAAAAAGTTGGGTTACTTATTCACCAAGCAAGATATTAAAAGGGCCTCAGGTATTGTCCTGTCTGAGAGCTAAGGATGTGGCATGATCTGCCCCCCAGAGAAGGAGAGAGAGTCAGGGAAGCCCCCGGGAGGGCCCTCTGTCCTCAGAGGCCACACGTTTTTAACTGTGGTTCTGGGTACACAGCATGCTGCAGGCTGCCCCACAGTCTGCTTCTCTGCACAGCCCCCTGCTAGTTTGAGTAGCTGTAAATTTTAAGGAAACTGTCAGCAGGGGTTATGTTTTTGGTGGAGCTTTTCATTACACTTTTTTCAAAACCTCTAAACAATGTATACACCACTTTCTGACCTGTAGTTGATAACTGCACCATCTAAAATGCAAAAGCTTTTAAAAAAGGAAAAGAACAGGTGAATCCATTTTTTGCCCCTCAGTTAACTCTGATGTGTGACAGCATGAGCTGTGTCCCTTGCCATCTGTAAACAGCGCAGGGAAGAGACAAACACGGAATGCACGTAACTCTCAGGCCGGGAAGAAACTTCGCTGCCCACCTAGACATGCACCTTTCATGCAAAGCCTGCCAGAGTCCAAGAGTTGAATGAACACACGTCACAGCTTCGGAAAGTCTTGGATTTTGACATTGACAGTGTGACCTGGTTCATTCCCTTAACCCGTCTGAACCTCTGAGCTGATCCGCAAAGATGGAACTAAGGCAAGTCAGCAGCTCTGTTGTGCAGGATAACAATACGTGGAAACTGCTTCGCATGACACATATCACACTCACAGTAAGTGACCTCTGCTGCTCAAAGGAGCGTGTTCTTCCCCATGTCTCCAAGAAATGGACTCCTGACAGACACCAGCATTCCCTTGACCTCACCCTATTCTTAGGATATATTACCATTTCCATTTAACAAAGGAATAAATAGAGACAAATGAAATGTAAATGTTCTTCCAGTTTTGTGTATTTCTTATTACCCTATGTGTTGAGGTCCTCTGACTATATAGCTGTATTCGGAGTGCCAGTGGCTCTGAAACATCATCTGCATTTAACTAGATCTGGTAGCTTGCTTCCACCCTGAAGTTCTGATTTAGAACCCATCCAAGTTAAAGTTAAAAAACACATTGCACCAGGATCTCTCACTATATCAAATATTAATTTACCATTTAACATTGAAAGGCTGAAAACCTTCAGTTACCTAACCTTCAAAATTAGCAATAGCTGTCTGTAAGAGCAAATATTATAAAATGAGTAAATAATTGGTAAATGCTAAACAAGAATAAATTGGTTATAAATCGGTGTAGCCATACGAGGGAATATTATTCAATCACTAAATATAATACTGTAAATGGACATTTAATGACATGGGGAAATAAGTCACATTATACTAAATGAAAAAACAGTCATTTAAATGTTATGTAAAAAAAGACATTGAAATGAAAACAACTATAGATTGAAAAGAATATAATTTTGAGTAAGTTTATTTTTTGTCTTTTCTGAATTCTTCAACATTTCCTCTTTGAATATATAAGACTTCTGTTAGCAGATTCTTTTAAGCTATTAAAGGTAATAATTATTAGTAAAGCAACTTGTGCATCTACAAAGTCATCCTTTGTAACATGAAAATTTTATATTCTTAGAATATTGAGTGACAAGGTTTAATCTTTTATGTATTTATTTTCTCATAGTTGAATACGTTAGTTTACATTAGAGGGATAAATTGGATGGATAGTCCCTGTCAAAAGACATTTTGTTAAAAATAATGTCTCTTAGTATGCTAAAGGGTAAGAGATACAAGATAAAACAAGACAGGATGTGCATGCAGTACAGTTTTCAAATTTCTGCTGCCACCCAGTGGCTGCCCGATCTGTGCCATGTCCGCTGCTCACCTAGCTAACTGACCAGTAATACATCTCTGGGAGGTAAAATCAGCCTGCCTCAAGAAACAGTGACTTTCTGGCTCTAGTAACTGTCATTTAAGCACACCAAGTAATAGAAAAACCTTTCAATACATCAGCACTAAGATTCCTGGGACCCACACGAGCGACTTGCCAACACAGCCTGTTTGTCCCACAAATTCTAAAATCTCTTTCTCGCCCTAACAGAGTCCTTCTGGCGCTAATGCTCTGTGAGTCCTGTGCAAGGACGGCAGCCACGCAGTAGCAATCATTAACACCTGCTCGCTGATTGGGATCCAGCCAATTTCCACTCTCGGAGAAAAGAAAAGCTGAGGGTGAGGCCAAGCTGCACGTGGGCATCCCCAGAGGGCGCCAGCGGCAGCTCAGGAGGGCATAGCCGGGCAGAAAGGGGCCGCTGTTCTGCCGAGAGCTGAGCCACGGCCCCCAGAGTCTGATTTAAGTGAAAACATGTAAAAGCATGAAAAAAATAAGAAAAGCCAATACCTGAACAAGTTCCAGTTCCAGTGCAAAGCAATTTTAGAAAACAAACCGTATCTAGAAAACCAAAAGAGAAATTAGTGTTGGCAAAAGTTTGCAAAAGCCTTGAGATGAGAGTAGAGAGATACACACCAAAATCTTATCATTGATTACATGACGTGGGTGGAATAAAAAAAGAAACTTACCTTTCTGCCCTCTCTGTTTTTTGGCATAGAGTGTACATAAGAATATGATTTTTTAAAAAGCTTATGAAATATTTGTGAAGTGAAAGACAATATAAACACTAGCCTGTGGCTTCTCCTTGTATTTCTTTGGGTAGGAGGAGAGAAAAGCAAGCTTGGACTGTCTTCAGGGCTATAAAAGTGTCCTTCTTCCCAAAGGAGACATGAATGTGAGGAAAGATAAGACTAAGATGCCTCAACAAAAAGCAAGGTGGTTTGGGGCCATGTAGAACTGGGTCAGACATGTAAACCAGAGAAATCTTTTGATTGAAAGATAACTCTCAGAGTTAAGCCAGTACTACATCAAGTCTTTGAAAGGACAGTGTCAAAGAGGAATTTAGGAGCTAAAGGAAAATTAATGTAACAGCTCTCGTGTGGAATAATGGCATGTTTCACATTCCTATTGAGCCACAGTGCCTTACAATAGTTGTCCTGAGCAGGGCAAACCAGAGAACCCTGCAGCAACTCTGAACATCACATTCCTGACTGGTGCCCCTGGGTCACTAATTCTAAAGCAGGTAAGTGGGCTTTGGAGATTTTGGGGGGTGGCGCAAAGACTGGTCAGGTGTAAAGATTTGTATCTCTGAGCCTTTTGTTCTTGCATTGACCTTTTTTGGACCAGGCTGTCATTTTAAGCTTAGAGGGATAGGCATGGTTTTCACTGTGTGTGTGTGTGTGTGTGTGTGCATGCAGGTGCCCCCTGATTTATCTTCACAGTATCCTTTTGGTTGGGCTTGTTCCTGTCAGATATTGACTTTGAAAGGTTGTGACTTCAAAGACATACGGAGATCTGTTTTTTATTTCTCTCAAAGAATTAGATCCTTACAAATCTAAAAGGGGTACACTTTAATTGCCTTCCATTGACAATTTAGAAACATAAGTGATTTACACTGGCAAATTAACAACATGTAAAGTGACTTAACACATGTTTGTTTAAATTATGTTTCCTGTTTGATAAATCAAAATTTATCTTAACAGTTTCAGAACAATTACAGTTGATACACATTTATATTACTGATGAAACTACCAATGTTGAGTAAATAACTCAAATACCTTAAGCCAAGTAAAGTGTTTGTTTCTATGTCTTTATACAATTAAATATTTGCTGACCACCTTTATGTAATAGCCTTCCCCCTCCACCTCTCTTTTCCTCTTTCCCTGCTTTATTTTCCTCTGTGTAACTAACATTACAAAAGACAAAACTTGAAGAAAGGCTTGAGATAAGAATAAAAGCACAGCAATCAATTATATAATATAGATATTGTGCTTTTATATTTTTCTGATATCAAAGTCAGATAAAATATGAGATTGTTCTGCATTTTTTTAAAGAAAGTAAAGAAATAAGAAAGAAAGAAAGATGTTTTCAAACATAAACAGTCTTCAACCAGTACTGAAATCCATTTGGGATTTGATCTATATTACTATTACTTAATTTTTATTGTGATATTCTTAGACATATTCTCATTTAACTTTCTAAACAAACAAAATCAGGTGTTAGCTCATTAAACCTTTATATTTTATTTGTTTCCACCTTGAGTTTCTATTCAGTAGTTCCGTATCTTATACTGTTATACTAGGTTTAAACAAAGTTCTTAAGTGTTAGTGCACCAAGAATCAACTCAGATGCTTGTTGATAAGGTTGCTGGGTCCCTACCGTGAGAACTGATATACAGAAATGGAGCCCAGGAATCTACAAATGCATTAGACAACTCAGGATTCTGATACACATAGTCAAGAGATTTAGAGTATGTGACTGTCATCTGCTTTTACTTTATCTTGACATATACTTTGCCTCTAATAATCTCTTTAGGAGTTAATTCCTGGAGCAAAGCAGACAGTGAAAGCCGTGACCTGGGCGCCTCTGCAGGTAAGCTTATGCTGATGGGAGGACTTTTTGGATTTGTGCAGAAAGTACATGGTCTGGGCCTTTCCAAACATATGAAATGAACTTGTTTCAAAAAATCATTGGCTAATGTTATTTTTACCTTCCCTTGCCTTTTTTTTTTTTTAGGAGAGCAAGTGATGAGAGGCTTTTATTTAGAGGTAAAGAGAGAGGACAGAGTCCTGGCTCAGGCCAGGAGGGGACAAGAGAGGCCCCTTTCCCTTGCTTTTTAAATTTAGTTTCAGCTCCAGGGTTTCTGTCTCTTCCATTTTACTTTTCTAATTTATTTGTTCACTCCGTAGGCTATTTGAGTAGGGGGAAATAAAGTAAGTTTTCATGTACTTAATATTATTTCCTATAAACCTTTTCATTCAAGAGCATTTCACTTGAAAAGCAAATGGTTAAAAGTGAAGTCTCTTAGCTTTAATTTATTTTCCAGTTTGTAATCAGTCCTTATGCTGAATCAACTAGAGTTATGCATTTATTTCTCTTGTAGAAACCAGAAGTGTATATTTCTTGAAAGGAAATTTCCATCATTGAACAAGTATGTGTTACTCTAAATATCGTGTGTGATCTTTGTTTACTTACAAAGTAAAATTTGGAATCATATACTACCAATTTAATATGGAGTCAAGTTTATTGCACTTCACTCATAGGGTTAATATCTCTGTATTCATAATATCTTCCAGCTAACTTTTGAATTTGCACAGCTAATCACTAAACAAAATTTTAGCTAATTGGGTAGCACTTGCCTTTGTAACAATAATGCACAATTCAGCGATTTTGAGTTTTGTCTTCTCCATTTTTCCTATTCATGCTTTGGAAATGAGTACTCATGTTGGAGGGTATTTCAGATATTAGATAATTAATGGCTACAATAACATTGCAAAAACATTTGCCAAAATTAACTGTTGTAAAGTGAACTGATTACATTTTTCTCATCTTTTAGATTATAAAATAGTAACAAGCCATAACAAATTAGATTACAGGTGAGACCTTTAAGCTTTTGATCCATAGCATCCAGGAGACCCTGAATGCAGCACATAAAAGGCACGGCAATAAAGATTCTTTTGATGTGAATAATTGAGTTCACTTTGTTCTCATTCCGTTCCTAAGTATGGTTCTCTGAGCCATCACAGACGTGAATCTGACTCCCTGTTGTCACTATTCATCTCGCATGTTCTGTGTCCACACTATGGTCTCTTTGTACCACCCTCCTGAAATACACTGCCTAGCTTCCTCACACTATCTGAAATTTATGATTTCACATATTCAAGTGGAATTTCCATAAATATAATGTGCCTCATCTGAAAGAAAAGAGTGTGTTTTAGTTTTGATTAACTTTCCACAGTGATTTCTATAAGTAAACTGGAAAGAACTTGGACTCTACAGTTTGAATCTGGGGTTTGAGTCACAGCTCTGCCATTAGGAGCTATGTAACTTTTAATTCTCTGATTCTTAATTTATTTGGCTAATTTACAGACATTACACCCAGTAGTGCAAAGAAAAGATATCATCTTTATATTCTAGCTGAGGACAGCATGAGGGGAATTCAGAAATAAAATTTAGTCAAATCTGGTAACCTTTGAGTGATTCAATTATTTTTTAAGTAACACCTTCTTTTTTTAATAGCTGACTTTATTTTTTAGAACAGTTTTAGATTTACGTAAAAACTGAAGAGCTGGTAGGAAGACTGCATATAGTCTGTGCTGCTTTCCCTACTATTATAACATCTCACTTTACTGATATATTTATCACAATTAATAAGATAACACTGATGCATTGTTATTAACTGAAGTCCCTAGTTTATTTGTGCTTCCTTAGTTCTTCCTAACGTCCTTCAGCTCCAGGATCCCGCCTAGGGGTCACATCGCGTCTTGTCATCTGGCCTCCTCAGGCCCCTGGGGGCTGTGACTGTTTTCTGCCTCCTCTAGTTCTTTATGACTATCGCAGCTTTGAGAAGCACGTCATAGGATCCCCCTCTGCAGGAATTTATCTTATGTCTTTTTCGTGGTTAGGCTGGAGACATGGGTTTTGGGGAGGAGACCAGAGGTCAAGTGCCCTTCCCATCACAAAATAGGAGTTTGTATTGTCAACATGATTTATCCCTGTGGATACTGACCTTGAGCACACGGCTGAGGTCGTGTTGGTTGGGTTTCTCTACTGCAAAGTTACTAAATCTTCCCTCTTTCTATACTGTACTTTTTAAGAGGTCATTATGCATCCCCCACACTAAAGGAGTCTTTAACTATGTTTATTTCCTGAGATAACAAATTCACACACACTGGGTGGCTTAAAACAATAGAAATGTATTCTCTCACAGTTTTAGAGGCCAGAAGCCTGAAGCGGAGGTGTCTGCAGAGACAATCCTCTGGCGCAGCTGCACGCTCCCGAAGTTCTCACCTCGGGGTCCCCGACGCCGACCTGCTGCGTCCGCACAGGCCTCCTCCTCTGCCTTCTCGCTTCTTCTCGTCTCACAGGGATGTTTGCCAATGGATTTCGGGTCCACCCAATGGTCCAGGATGATCTTGCCTTAAGATCCTTTAACATAAGTACATCTGCAAAGACCTTTATTCAAAATAAGCTCACACCAGTAGATGGTAGGTGGGCGTATCTACTGGCCAGTCACCATTCAGCTCTGCGCACCCTCCTTGCAGGTGGGGCATCTCTGTGATTGATTTCAAGGGAGAGCTGCCTCTTCTCTCTGTTCATGCATTTACTCAGTCACTTCTTTCTGTCCGTGTGAACTCATGAAGACTCATTTCGCCTTAGAAGCTGTCATCCAATATTGCTCTACTTTGCTGCTCAGATCTTCCCAGCTTGGCCATTGGGAGTCCCCCGACCATACGGAGGAGGTGATTTTTCTTGGCTGTTCACCATAAGAACCTGACATGTCAGTGTGAAACCCACGAAGTGGGGTACCCCCCAAGGTGTGGACCACACTCTCAGTTTCAAGCTAGCCCACAGTCAGCCTCCAGCAATTTGTCACAATTACCTCGTATGTTTACCTCCAGTTACAGTTTCAGCAGCATCTGCTTCAGATAAGCAGTTTGCCTGTCTCTGGGTCCGCCTGTCTGCAGATTTCAGGATGGCGTTTGTGATGTCACTTCTCCCCTGGATCCACAAGAAGTGACTGGGTCTTGGCTTGTCAGTCCTTTGTTGTAAGAATAGAGGAACATCTTCCAAGTCCTTTACATGTCGCAGCTGAACCCAGAAGCCCAGGGACACCCCATGTTAAGTGACTGTCTCTGTGTCAGGTTTCTCTTCTCTAAGACGGTGTCTGGGGATCTGGGAGGAAGCGTATACGTGATCTCACCACGGGGTAGGAGGGAGCTCTTCCGTCCAGGGCCTCCCAGAGGCACACCTGGTTCTGCTCGCTCAGCAGGTGTCAGCGGCTGAAGTCCACAGCAGGTGAGCCAGTGGCCATCTCCCTCCCGGCCCTGACAGTCCCCCTGCTGGCCCAGCCCTGGCTCAGACTGCACACTCCACAGTCACTAGCCCATTCCACCTGCACCTGATGGTCCTTCTGCGGCTGCTTACAGGGCAGCGGCCATCTGAGAGACAAGTCCTTCTCAGAGTCCCAAAGATCAGTGGGCTATAACCCTTTCTGCTTTTTTGCTCTCAATGTACCGAAAATGCTTCTTACAGAGTTTTAGCTCAAAGAGAGGGAGGCTGTGAAACCTTGTCTCTCCGTCAGCCTCTCGCTTTATCTCCCCCATCTCAGGGGCCACTCGGGGGTCCAGAAGGTCCCCCGAGTCATTCTCTTCTGCTGCGGCTCCTCTACATGAGGGGCCCTTTCATCCCAGTGGGTCATTCATCCCTTTTCTTTTTTCAGGTTACAATGGCAGGAACACCGTAGAGAAACATGACTACCGGAAGGGAATAAAACACATGCTTAATATTTCCAATGGATTCTCATCTTCATAAAATAGGTATATTGATGTCTATTTAAGGACTCTCTTAAAGATTGGGATAATATGTTTCCATTTGGAAAATTTTAATCATTATGTAAATGCATGTATTTATTATTTGATACTTTATAATTTTCTAATCACTGTCATATAAAATAATACTAACACTGTGATTCAGAGACATATACAAGGCTGGGCATTGAATGGGGGAATTTCAGAAAAGAAGTAGCTACCATCTGGATTTCCCTGTATCTTAAACTGGCTATTTTATGAATGAAGGAAAGGATAGTAGCAAATATTTAGAAGGCTGTTTCAATGATACTTTAGCCTATTACTCAGTGTAAAGTTCTCTGTTTTCCCTCAAAGCATTAATAATGGATAAAGTGCTGTGGTTGTTTTTTCCCTCAGAGAAGCAGACTGTAGGAATCTTTGCAGACATCTCAAAAATAATCCTAAGGATGAGAGATAATAGAGATTCCAATGGGAAACTCCTGGCAAACTTCCCATGATTTGTCTAATTACTTCAAAAATAATTGAAGGACCAGTATACTGTTTGGGAATGTGTAAATCTTCCATCTGCAGAAGGAGATCCGTTTTAACCATATGCACACAGAACAAATTCCTCAGGGCCAAAGCCTTAGTGGGTTTTCTGGCAAAGCCTTAACAGACATTTCAGCATAAAGTTCCTGTGCTAGGCAAGGCCTCCAGGTGGGCTGTGGGGATAAGCAATGAACTAAGAATGGTCAATGTATTCAAGGTCTTTTCGTCTAGGTGGGAAGATAGCATCTGAACAGAAATTTCCAAATAATGTGATAAATCCTACGATCTAGGAAGCTGTGGCACAAAGAGTCATTACTTAAGTTACGTTTGGGGTTGAAAAATGGCTTTTAGAAGACAGCTGAATCTCAAACACTAAGTAGGGCTTATCCAGGCAATGAAAATGGAGATAAATATTCCAAGAAAAGGAAGAGTAGAAAGCCACGGGAGAGTGGCGCAGACAGGAAATTTCCAGCAATTTATCATTGCTGGAGCACAAAGTGTACTAAGGGAATAGCGGTGGGGTATTGGCTGGGGAGGGATACAGGATCTGGGCGGTGGAAGCCCTCAGTTCCAGCCACACTAAGAAGGTTGGCCTTGAGCCCACAGCTGACGGTCAGCCAGGCAGGGATTTTTAGCAGGTCTGACTCGTGGCTGTTTCTGTGTTTTGGATAAACCATTCCCTTGTCACTGTGGAGAACAAGCATAGCAGGACAGACAGAGGCCCTCCCCAGGAGGCACTGTAGTAGTTCGGAAAGGAGGGGATTTGGCTGATGTCTAAGAGCTAGATTAAACAGGATCTGGGACCCCCCCACCTTAGAACGTGTGTGTGATTGGCAGGACGGGTGGAGAATATGGTAATCCTGGGCTCTCAGCGTTGTGAGTGAAACAGAACTGACACGACGTCATGGAACCACGGAGAACCCGTGCAGGCAAGGGGCGGGAGCCCCACTTTACCCGTATTGACTCTGCTGTGCTCTGGGGACAGCAGCTGGTGTTTGCAGGAGGGGGTGGAATAAATGATTCTGAAGCTTTGGAAAAAGGTGTAGGCCAAAGCTAAATATCAGAGTGTCATTGGTTTATGCCTATCCTGAGAATCAGTGGGAAAACGTTCAAGGATGGTGACTAGAGGGAAGAAAGTGGTACCAAGGCCCCTATATGAACGGGACACACAAGCCCCCCGGCTGGGAGGACGCACTGATGGGCAGAGTGAAAGGGAGAAGCAGGGCAGGTGTCTGCAGGGCCAGGTGCAGCTGGACACTAGGGAAGTGAGTGTCTGAAGATGTGCTTCGATCGTGGACTTCAGATTTTCCCAAGCAATTTGTGATTATATATATCTGTATCTTAAATGAATGCATAAAAATAGAAGGTTCTGCAATAACTCAGTTTTTTTTTCTTTTTGTTTTTTAAGGGCCAGAGGCCACAACACAAGTAGTTGAGGAGAGAATTAAACTGAGAAACTGAACACAGCAGACACAGACAGAACCTTCCAGAAGACGGAGAACAACAGGCGGCAGAGCTGTGGGAAGAGGCGACGCCATGGGGAAGCGCTGGGTTTATTTCTGGTTTGCCTTCCTTTTTTATTTTTAAATAGAAGACATTCCAGCATATTTTTTGATTGAATTTCCTTCAGCCAGCAGGGAGGGGTGTTGGAGATGGAAGGGAGTGAGGAGATCCTGGAGGAACACAGAGCTGGGAAAAGTGGGGCAGAAGAAGGGTTGAAGACGCCCCTTTGTGGGACTAGACAGGAAAGGTGCCAACACAGAAGGAACGACTTGCAGGGAGGGAGAGGCACACGTACATTTTTCAGGATTTTACCCATTAAACCATTTAATTACAAGTGGCTTTGAGTCAATGCTTCAGAGCCCCAAGGCTTTTGTTCTCAAAGATACTCAGAATTAAAGCCTTTTATCCGGATTGTCAGGCAGAAATATAAAAAAACAAGCAGTCACAACACAGATTTTCCTTTTGATACACCTGCACGTGCCTTTTGGAGGGAGCAAGAAAAGCACCTTATGCTCAAGAGCTCTTCCTGTCCCCCTCCCTCCGGCTGTCTTCCTGTCCCCCTCCCTCC
>JAQQAC010015530.1:1012687-1146303 GCA_029783875.1 Phataginus tricuspis | reverse complement strand
CCCTCCGGCTGTCTTCCTGTCCCCCTCCCTCCGGCTGTCTTCCTGTCTTCCCGACTGGAGGCAGGGGGTCAGGTGGGGAGAACAGGGGTTTCGGAGCCACAGAGACTGGCTTGCCCCTCACCTTCTCCGTTTAGTTGCTGAGCATTCCTGGGTAAATCCCTTCGCGCCTCTGAGCCTCGGTGTCCTCATTTACAGAATACAGCTCACAAACTTCCTGTTTTCATTTGGTGCAAAACCCAAACCCCGAATATTGCTTGAAACTCAGCAGGGCCGTCAGTGTTGGCCCTATTCCCGGGCTGTGAGCCCCTGAAGAGCGGGGAATGTTCTGTCCCGGGCTCCTGGCTCCCAGGGCAGGCCTGGGCACACACACACTTGGTGATGTTGGTTGATGGGTTGAAGGAACCAAATTAATGAATTTAGTTCTACAAATGTCGGTATTTTATGATTAAAAAGAAAATCTTAATGGGAACACTGTGCCCTGATCTGTTTTGAGTGTCTATAAACGGAGGCTTTTCAGGGACCTCGGGCCCCCTCTGTGCCCAGCACAATGGTATAAGGTACCTTCTTTTTTTTTTACCATGGCCACTTTGTGCTAAGGGCATTTCTGACACCCAGTGAACAATAACTGTCCATGTCATTCCTTTTATGATTTTAGCATATTCCTGGCAGAGTAGTCAATGGATAGTATAATGTGAAGAAGAAAAGCCAAACACAGACCGTGTGCAAGGATATCCTGAATAGCAGGGAGCTGACTGTGTGTGTGTCGGTCTCATCTCCTGTGTAATGTTTCTTTTTTTTTTATTTTGCTATCATTAATCTACAATTACATGTGCAATATTATGGTCATTAAACTCCTCACTTCATCAGGTCCCCCCCACCAACTCCATTATAGTCACTGTCCATCAGCGTAGTGAGATGCTGTAGAATCACTACTTGTCTTCTCTGAGTTGTACAGCCCTCCCCGTGCCCCCCCTACCTTACGTCTGCTAATCATAATGCCCCCTTTTTCCCCCTTGTCCCTCCCTTCCCACCCATCCTCCCCAGTCCCTTTCCCTTTGGTAACTATTAGTCCGTTCTTCGGTTCTGTGAGTCTGCTGCTGGTTTTTTCTTTCAGTTTTTTTCTTTGCTCTTATGCTCCACATATGAGTGAAATCATTTGGTACTTGTCTTTTTCGGCTTGGCTTATTTCACTGAGGATAATACCCTCTAGCTCCATCCATGTTGTTGCAAATGGTAGGATTTGTTTTCTTCTTATGGCTGAATAATATTCCATTGTGTATATGTACCACATCTTCTTTATCCATTCATCTACTGATGGACACTTAGGTTGCTTCCATTTCTTGGCTATTGTAAATAGTGCTGCAATAAACATAGGGGTGCATCTGTCTTTTTGAAACTGGGCTGCTGCATTCTTAGGGTAAATTCCTAGGAGTGGGATTCCTGGGTCAGATGGTATTTCTATTTTGAGTTTTTTGAGGAACCTCCATACTGCTTTCTACAATGGTTGAACTAATTTGCATTCCCAGCAGCAGTGTAGAAGGGTTCCCTTTCTCCACATCCTTGCCAACATTTGTTGTTTCTGTGTAATGTTTCTTATTGTCCACTGGATAAGCCTGAACACTTAACATATATAAAGACATGTGCAACTCTGTGCTGTTTAAATAGTTTCCCAGCACTGTAAGATAGGGCTCCCAAAGAAATCTGTTTAAAATCTAGCTTGGTAAAAGCTCCTATTCCTGGGTCATTAACACTGAGAGGGGGAAGGGGGACGCGATAGGAAGAGGGAACATGAGCACCAACCCTTTTGCAGAAAACAGATGTTTCTTAAAGGATCAGTCCACATTTCCATGGTTACAGCTGATTTATTATTTATTCTTTATGTATAGAGAAATTCAGCAGCAGCATGGCCAGCTGCCGAGTGGCGGCTGCTGTGTTTTCTGTGCACAGAGCGAGGCTGAGTGGGACGGGTCATTACATTTGCTGGCAGCGGCCTCCTCTGCAGGGCTGGTTCACTAGCGGGCCCACAGGGCCCTCGCCGCTCTCTGCGCCCGTATCTGGGCAGACAAGGGGGAAGGTAATGAGAACAGAGGCCGGACTCTGATGCCCTTCTGCTGCCACTAAAGGGAGCTGGGTGGGATCACCCCATCTCTCTCCTTTTCTCCCACAGATCAGGTTGTCACCTCGGTTTGCAATTAATTAGCGTGTTCATGGAAGCCGATCATTCTGAGTGCAACGCAGAGGCCGGTGGGAAGGGCCGGCGGTCTTTGCTTAGGGCGCCCCTCTCCCTGGAGGCTGGGCGGGAACGCATGAGGTGCCCCGGCTCCAGCGGGCAGGGCTGGAGAGCTGAAACTGTGAGGAGGTTCTCCTCCCTGGGGGGTTTATTCAGACTTCTCCCGTCTCCCCATGTCCTGGGGTGTCCTGGGAGAGGGTCATCCTGGGGGGATTATTCTAGTAGGTCTTGTTTCCCTACAGTCACCGTGACTCATACAGGGACATAGTTTGCACACGGCCACCAGGCATTGGTGACTTGGCAGAAAATTTCTTTGCGCGGATTTGAGTTTGGGTGAATGCTGCATCTTAAAGAGGGGAAGGGGTACGGCTTGTGCTGGGGGTCTTGTTTTCTGCAGCTTAGTTGCCAGTAGCGTAACAGACACTCCTTTTTTTGGTAGTTAGAGAACAAAATTACCCCATTTATGAGGACACCATTTGATTTAAATCCCCTACTATTTTGCCAGTCATCAGCTCTTTCTGCCTATGAAACAAAAAACTTCACTCTCCTCTTTGGAAAGTGTTTTTTTCCCTAAAACTTTGTTTCTTTAAGAGTTTTTTTTTCAATAATGGATTTCTCCTTCAAGAAAGGAATTGATTATACATTATTTCAACCCAATTTCCTTGGTATTGATTTTAACCACTTCAGAAATGTAAAACTGGCATTTCATTATCCTAAGATTTATCCTTTTTTATGTATTATTACACAGATTTTTCTCTCTAGTTGTATTTTAGTGGTCAATAATTAATTTTTTTAAATGTAATGGTTTGCGGTCTCACCCTCTTCCCACTGGTATCAACGGATCCAGAACAGCGACAGTCGCCACAAATCACTGAGCAGACACTGAGCGTCCCGCGTCAGCCTTGGTCCCCACGGCCACGAGGCTTGGACTCCGTCGGCCCGCCCCGCCCTCGGAGGAGGCGCGGCCCCGCAAAGGTCAGCGACGCCCGACAGAGCCCCTTCTCTGCCCCGCGCTTTACCCTTTACCGACCCATCCCAAGCACTTATGATTATGTACTAAGTATTTTAGAACCAAAAATGTTGGCCCAAAAGAAAGCTTAATTACAAGCATATAAACAACCATTAATGCATTTGTATGAGTGACTACTAGAAAAACATGAACACATCAAATGCAATAGTTCACCCTTTCCCTTGAACTCACAGAACTGCCTTTTTATCTATTAAAATCTATATTTTGTATCTTAGAAATCCTTCTTTTAGGAATGTTTAAGATATAATTATAAGGACATTAAATGCAGTGAAAAGTGGAAACATAAATGACTCTCAGTAGAAGAATGTAATAAACTGTGGCCAGTGAATGGTATTCACTGTAGCAATTAACAAGAACAGAAACCTAGAGGCATTGACTTGGAAGGGTGAGCAAAGCAAGTTACAGAACAATATGTATTGTACTATTTTATTTTTTGAAGAAAAATATAGATATTATTACATGTACATATGGCTATGTGCATAAGAAGTAGCAAAAAAAATCCAATAGGGAAATATTTTAAATTATAGTTCCCATCCTGTTAATAATCGTTACCTTTGGGGTTGAAATCAGTGATAATTTTACTTCTTAGCATAAATACTTAAAGGACAGAATAAGAGAAAAAGTTGGAGTGATTTTCACTGTTTCTTCATGATCCATTCATATAACTTACAGATCTTGCCTAAACTCATCCAACTGTTCTTAGGAACTTCTACAAGTTAGATTCAACACACCCCTAGAAATCTCTAGAGGCCTAGAGATCCCCCCATAAATTTCTGAGTATATTTCTCTCCAGTTGTAGAAAACTAGTCTTTTAGGGGTTAGTGATAGTCCAAAAGTGAAAAATTACATTCTTATCATTGTGCTTCATTTATTATATATGAGGCCCATCACTTACGTTATTTTACTTAAAATACATGAATATATGTGTTTGATACAACAAATTGACCAGCTACTTCAAGCATGTTATCTAAGAAATTGCTATTTGGCTTAATAATCACTCTGGGGAGTTGTTACATAGTTCTTAGAAATGTTAAAGTGGAAAAAGAAATGTACATTGATTTTGTAGAAATGTTCTCTTCTCCCAAATCGATAGTGTTAAATAATTTATGTCATTGGAAATATTGTTCAACCTCAGACTAGCTTGAAATTGCATTATTCTTTTTGATCAAAAAGGCTTAAACAAGATCCCAGACAGACTTTTGATCATTTGTGTCTACGTCTGTGCAGTCTTTGTTCCACTAGGTTGAATTTTCTGTGTGCTTGCTGGAAATGAAAGAATCTGAGACAGTGCATGCTCTGGTATGTTCCCCAGGGTTCACAGCATCCTCTCTTCTGTTCCCTTCCCAAGGCTCAGCTACATTGTGTGTTTTTCTTGCTGAAATGCATGACTTCTCTGATGAACTGGAGACCTTGCCTTTACTGTTCTCAGAAAACGGTCAAGTTATAAGGAGCCCGGTTTCAGGATTAACCTCTATACAAATAAATACATTCCAAAGCCCGATTCATCCTCATCTGACTCTGAAGACGTCAAGTGGTCCGCTCTGTGAACCAGCCCCATGCAGTTTGTCGTTCCCCACCCGAAGCGCTGGCATTCGGTCCAGCCAGGGCTCCATCCGCCGTGAGAGGCTCAAGGGGCAGATCCTCAGGAGCTCCTCGAGGACGTTCTCCCCGTTGCCCCTTTGGGTCCTGATTTTCTGGCCTGTGTTCCCTAATGCCTGACCTGTGCTTCTTACTGACCTTGGAACAGATCTAAAATCTCAGAATATTTGTGGTGTGCATGGAGGGTAAGGGGGAGTATCAGGTAGGAGCTGGGTAGAGGGGGACTTCACTCGTTTCAACAGAAATACATGGAGTTCCAGTCGTACTTCATAGTAAAGTGTTACCTCTACAGAGCCACAAAATATTGAGAGTTATCATTTTCGGAAAAGGCAGCTGGACTGTTTGTGTACAGATGTGCCTGTTTGCAGCATCGCCTCTGTGGCCATGGAGGCTGAAAGCTCGGCTCTGTGGTCAGTGGTGAATGCCCACCTGCCCCATGCCCACCCGCCTTTCTGGTCTCTGAATAAATATTGCTGGCAACACAGAAAATGGGAAACTAGAGCAAAGTCATCTTTTCTCATTATTTTTCTCAAAAGAAGGCTGAGGAAGGAAGAAAGAACTTAGAACCAACTGTAAGGCAAATTATTTCATTTTTCATATGCAGAGCCAGACTTAAATGCCCTCAAGAGGCTCCAGGCACAAGCATCACGTATCTGGGGAAAGAATCAGTATGAGTCTGCTCCTAACCGCCATGACCACCTGCATGAGGCCTGAGCTACCTGGGGCCGCACGGCCGGCCGGCAGTCGGGTCAGGGTTTTGCTCCAGCAGGTGCAAAGCCTGTTGTTTACTTAATCACGTTGGCCGCAACCGCAGCTGCCCTTGTGCTGTTTCAAAGCAATTAGAGTGCCGCTTATCAGGTGCCAGGTGCTGGCTTCCCTGTGTGCTGCGACAGGTGGGGCAGACTCATGGAACACCTGCCAGCCTGCAGGACAGCGCTGTGCTAAGTGGCTGCTAGGAACAGAGCGTGTACTCCTCCCTGGCTTTGCCGACAGAGCAGGGAGCCTCGCTACGACACCGTCCACCGGAGCCTGAAAATATATGACATCTAACACGTTCTCGCACTGTAGACAAGCATATTTTGGACTTTATGAAGATTTTGTGACTTTACATGTATCACCTGTGTTTGGACACCCTGGGAAACACCCGAATTGGAAAAAAAAGTGTTATCTAGAGGTATAACACATTAATTACTAATTATCATTACCAAATTGATTTATGACACAATAAAACCATCAAACAATTTTCTCTCAAAGCTCCAAAGTGCCTGTAGTTTCAGCTTTCTCCTTAGAATAGTTGACACTAGAAAGGTGCCTTCATACTCAGAAATATGTAAGTCAAAAGCTTTGGATTCATTCATTGTTTGGGACACATATGTGACTCGGGGTCTCCAGTTTCCCTTCTCACAAACAGTGAAAACTCACAGAAGAAATAGAAATCTAGAGATTTTCCAAAGGATAGATCAAAACTCTTTTCTCTTTGGTAAAATAAACCCAGATGAACTCAGGAGACACATACAAACCTCATTGTAAAACATGTTTGACAAGTCTTAGCCATTGTTTTGCCAATGGGTTTCAGCCCCGGGCAAGTTCACTATGGATTCAATATGACCAAAGAAATTGACAGCAAAAACGTTGTTGGGGCAAAAGGGTTATACTCGACTTTATTTCCACGGTGGCAGGCCAGTCACTAAAACCTTGTTCACTCAGAGTGAGTCTACATGCAGAAAGCCGGTCTCTGCCTCTGGGCCCCTCTGTCTGCACAGCCATCCCCTGGGCCTCTCTGCACAGTTGTCCCGCACAGCCATCCTCTGGGCCTCTGTCCTTGGCGCTGCCACCACTCCAGCCTCTGCTCTCCTGCAGCCTTGCAGCCATGCCACCGTTTTGTACACAGAGCACTGGGTGGAGCTCTTTATATAGACTCAACAGCCATGCATTGCCCACAGGTGTGCAGTGAGCTAGTCAACCAGGGCCAGGGGAGCATCCTGGCCACAGGAATTCTCATTTTATCCACAGCTATCTACCAGGAAAAATTTCTTCCATCAATTTTAGAGCTGTGGAAGCTAAATAATTTCAATAAAGATGTCTAATGGTGCTCTCTTAGAGCTAGCTATGTCCTTTGTATTTCTAATTCTTCATTGGCTCTTCTGCCTACAGACAGGGTAGCCAGAGAGCTAACAGTTTGTGGTATCTTAAGTGCATCTCCAGCTTATCTCTCATGAACTCCTTTTTCCATTTGCCTTCCTCTGTTAAAAGCTACTTTCCAAAAGTAAGTTTAAAAATTTATTCATACTAAAGCTTCAGTGACTCACAGAATATTCAGTCATACCTGTCCCTAGAGCCTTTGTATTTTAGGAGGAAACAATACATATTAAGCCAAGGGTAAAAATACCTCACCTGATTCTGAAATGTTAAGGATCAACAGAAGGAGAGGAGGTATTTGGGAAGCAGGGGTCTTTCTGGTGTGCAAGCACGTGCTCGGTGCCCCCCGGCCCTCTAGTGCCAGTCCCAGTGAAGCTCACACGTGTCCCCACAGGAGGTGCCGAGCGCCGGCTGGAGCAGTGAGCTGAGCTCACTGCTCGGCCACCCACTGGCTGAGTCGACCACGGAAGCCTCGGCTCCCCCGCCCAGTGCAGAGTCTGGCCATGCCAGCACCTTCAGCGGGAGCTGTGAGGGGATCGCAGCAGGCGGCCACACGGGAAGCGGCTGGGACGGTCCTGGCACGTGGGAGCCACAGAGCAACGGCAAGAGATTCAAATCCAGCTGGAGTTTGTCCAGTAGGTAAGGTTCCCTGAGGTGGGACCTGGCCACAGCTTGGCATTTACAGTTATAGGGACCATTTGACATATGATTTCTGTTACTTTCTGTGGAAAAGGCTTTTGTGTGAAATGTATCTGGGATGCCCGCCTCCCCACCTTTCAAGGAAATGGCTCATAACCATCTGATTTAATGCTTGTGAATCTCAAAGTTAGTTTTATTAAGTATATCAAGCTTCATGTGACCTTCAGCCTCCCATTTCATGTGTCACAAACCTTCATTAACATTCACCACTGTGATTAAGGCAGCATTTTAAAACTGCCACAGCATAACCTAGAAGTTTTTGTACCTAAAAAATAAATGCCACCATTTCCAGATTTCTGCTGAGATTCTACATTGTCTTCATGAAAAATTCTTTTAAATCATGTTGAAAAGCTGAGTTTTTTAATCAGGAAGAGCACCAGGGGCAAATATACATTTTCTATATAAAATAGAACAAAACCTTTTGTCATTGCTGATCCCAGGAGAGAAGGTAGAAAGATGTGGGAGAGGAACAGATTGAGCTCACACAGGAAAGGAGAATTCCCTCCCTGAGCCCAAAGACATGCCCACGTGGATGCAAGTCAGGGTAGTCAAATAGGGGGTGGAGGGTGTGGGGTGTGGGGTGTGGTGTGGGGTGTGGGGTGTGGGATATGGGATGTGGGGGATGGGTGTGAGGGGTGGGTCGTGGGGGGTGTGGGGGGCTGTGGGGGAATGTGGGTGTGAGGCTGATGACCTTGTAGGGAAAGTGGATGATGCTTGTTTTTTGTTTTTTTTGTTGTATGTTTTTAGGATGGTGTTTTTATAGTAAACAACATAAAAATAAAAGTCATTTTCTTGGTAGAGAGTAAGGAGGAAAAACAATAATGAACAACACGGTGACAAAAGACTGTAAGAAAATGTAGAACATACATATCAGAAGAAACATGAAAAACTGTATTGTAAAGCTCCCAAGGTCATTACTAGAAAAAACGGGGCGATTGTTCCGTGTCTAGGTGTCAGGGAGACTCAGCACCGGGAGTTCGGCACGGGTTTGCTTGTGATGTCCGACAGCCTTAGGTCGTTTCTGTCGTTTCCCTGGCGCAGCTGCAGGCCAGTGAGGCCTGGGTGGGACCCGACGCGCCCCACACCTGGGCGAGGAGGCGGCCGGGCCCCACTGGCTTCGATTTCTTGCAGTCCTGCTGCACGCTTTGAGGGAGCTACTTTCCTGTTTATCGGTTTTGTCTTGAGTAAAATGAGATTTTTATATAAATGAAATGGAAATTTTGCATAAGTATGTAAAAATATATAAGTATATAAAATTTTATGGCTGTTTTGTAAGTAAAAATATATAATTTCATATAAATAAAATGAAATTTTAGACCTCATAAGGCTACTGGACAGATTAGATAATGCAAGGAAAGCTATTTAAAATACAACCTGGCTCTCAGTAAATAAACACTAATTGCTAACTATGGTTATTAGTCATTAAGATTAGATTTTAACTCATTTCTTTTCTTTTAATAGGTAATTTTATTTGACGAAATGATTTCTACAAAATGTTCACACAGTCCTTTCTTGTGTACTTTCTGACAGCAAAGAGGTAAGAATCAAAGCCTGTGAGATTTATTGGCCGACTCCAAAGGCAGAAACCCTTTTTCAAGTAGCGGTTTCCCTCCCATGAGAGTCTCTCTGAATGAGGCGGTCTTTGGATGGTAGTCCCGATTACGTCATGTCAAGGTAAGTAGAAAACGACTGAGCTTTTAATAAGGGTCCTGTACTGCTAGTCCAAAAATTTCTTTTCCAAAGAATTCACGTCCCTGGGCTGCTCAGCCATCAGTCCGTGTACCACCCTGTCGGCCACGGAAGATCCCGGAACCCCGTCCTCCCGACTGCCGGCCCTGGTGGGCCTCACAGGGGACGCACTGCTCACCCGGCTGCAGGTCTGAGCCGTTTGTCCCCCACCTGCGCTGTCCCACCCCCTTCTCCTCAGCTTCTTTCTCTCACTGATATTATTAAAAAATAGGAAGAATAAACATTTTGGGACAGAGGAACAATGCCATTTTGTTCTTCATACAAGAAACAAATACATTCATTTAGTAAAAGAATCGAACAAAACATAAGTAGGTGAGTCCAACATAAACATATTTTCATTTCTCCTCCTCCAAACTGAAATGTTCCACCTGACAGGTGCCGTCCTAACAGCTCAGTGTGTGGACATGCCTGCACCCCCTGAGTACACTCAGGCACCCCTTTCATTCAGATGGTTGTGTGGCCTGCATTCTGGGGGGAATCCTTCCAGGTCTGCATACGTAATTCTATCTCATTCATTCATCCAAATAAATTGATATTCATTTATTTGGCGATATTTAAGATAAAAGGCATAAAGGTTACTGCTGATGGAACTACTGTCCAGTTAGAAAATGACCTACTGCCAGGGTTTCAGCAGTGCCTGGGTGACCCTCTCTTCTTTGACCCCTCTCCACCCCTCCTTTCCCCCTCCAGGACTCCAAACCTGAATTTGCAGTTTGTCACCCCTTTGCAATTCTTTGTACTTTCTTAGTAATATTTTTAGTATTGTGCATAATATAATAATAATAATATAGGTAATATTTTGTATTTTATATAAAGAATATGAAAATAAATTTTTTCCCTCAGCAGAAAGTTTATGATATTCATTAGTATTGAGATAGAAAGTTCTAGTTTATTAGTTTTTAATTTTTATTAATGTAAAATAATTTATTATATAAACATAACACAGCGTATTTATTCACTTTCCTGGTAATGGACATTTATGTGTTTTTTTTAATTTTTCATAACCAAAAATACGTGCTGAGAACCCTGGTTTCTGGTTCAGCATGTAAAGAGCCTGGAAGCCATCACTCCCTTCTTAAGTACAAAAAGGCTGAAACACATTGAAAACCAAATTCTTAGATTAGTCAGAGAATTGAGGTCACAAGACAAAACCGATGGGACAGGTGGATACAGAGTATCAAGGTTCACTGGGGCGAAAGCCCGGGAGCAGAAACATTCTCAGAACTAAGAACCAGGGCTAGAAAACCTGAGTTGCCATTGACTAACTGCTGGAGGCTCAGGATAGTCAAATTTTTAAGTTAAAATTGGGGTCCTGGCTAAGAGGGACCCTGTACTCTTGTGAGTCTTACCCCCAGACGTCCTCCCAGGATCTCACAATATTGACCAGTAAAAATTCCCTGTGTTTATGGCATGGAGTGGGGGGAAAGCATCCACGTTGAAATATGGCCAAGCATTCTGTTCTTCGCAAAGCCTGTTATCAAGGCAGATCATTTAACGAGCCCCTAACTGACTTGAGGCAAGAGAACGCACCAACTTGAGCCCCTCCAGCTTCCCTCTGTCACTTCAGGGAAAACTGAGAAACGGGGAAGCAACGGACCAGAGGTACAGGTTCACTAGAAGCCTGAGACCTAATTATAAGCCTATGAATTGTCTCCTCTCCTACGTCTTGCACTACATCAAAGGGGCCCCTGGATGACAGGAAGATCCAACAGAAAGAACCGCATGTCTCAGACCTTTGTGAAGAAGTGTCTCTAGAAACATCTAAAAGCAGCAGCAGAGACAAAAATAAGGACTCTGACAGCCGCAGCTACAGTCATACAGTAAATGCAGACTAATTCCTAGCCGAACATAAAACTTCACATTAAAAACTAACTCAATTCCTTTTATTAAGTATATCACATTGGCCTTCAACAAAATTCTACAGCATACTAAAAAGCAAAACAAAACAAGTTTGAAGAGACAGAGTAAGCTTTGGAACCAGACTCAGATATGGCAGAGATGTTGGAATAACTAGACCAGGAATTTAAAATGACTATCATTAATATGATAAAGGCTCTTCAGGAAAAGTGGACACCATGTGAGAACAGATGGGTAATGTAAACAAAGAAATGGAAACTCAGGGAATCAAAAGTAAATGCTAGGAACAAAACAAAACACTATAACAGAAATGAAGAATGGACTTGGATGGATTCAGCAATAGCCTTACTATAGCCAATAAAAAGTTGAACTTGAAGAAATGTCAATAGAAACTTTCAAAACTTACACACAGAATTGAAAAGAATAAAAAGGACAGAACATCCAGGAACTGTGGGACAGTTACAAAAGGTGTAATACATATAATGGGACTATAAGGAAAAGAGAGAAAGGAAGAGAAGAAATACTTGAAGTGATAACATCTGACGTTTTTCAATTATAAACACCAAACCACAGGTACAGGAAGCTCAAAAGACAACAATCAGAATAAATAGCAAAAAGCCTACACCTAAGCATATCATATTCAAACTGCAGAGAAGCAAAGGCAGAAAACCTTGCAAGGGGCGGGGAGGCCTCTTACCTGTAGAGGAGCAAGGATAAGATTTACATCCTTGAGAAACCGTGCGAGCAACAGAGTGAAGTGAAATATTTAAAGTGTCGAAAGAAAAATAATACAACCTAGAATTTATCCTTCAAAAGTGAAGGAGAAAAGGTGTTCTTAGACAAACAAAAATTGAGGGAATTTATTGCCAGTAGACCTGCCCTGCAAGAAATGTTAAAAGATATTCTTCAGAAAGAGGGAAATCAATTTAGGTCAAATTCAGATATACATAAGGAAAGGTAGAATATTAGAGAAGAAACACATGAAGATAAAATCTGTTTTTCTTAATCTTAATTGGTCTAACATGTAACAGTTCAAACTAGTAATAGCAGTAATGTACAGTTTATGGACGAGTGAAGTTAAGGACAGTGATGCCGTGAGGGATGGGGGGCGATTGGGAATGTTTTGTGTTATAAGGTAGTCGGATCCCCTGGGAAGTGGTATCGTGTTACCTGAAAGGGGGTCTGCATTAGCTGCACATTCAAGGGTAACCACGAGAAGGAAAAAAATGGTATGACTGTGTAAAATATGTAATAATATGATAATAGTATTAAAACAGTATGATCGGTATGCTGAGAGGAGAAAATGTGGAATTATATAAGATGATAAATTAAATACCAGAGAAGGCAGAAAAAGAGCAAAAACCCAAAAGGAAACAGAGAACAAGGCCAACAAATAGCAAACAGTAACAAATGTGGTAGATGTTAGTCAAAGTAATTACCTTCTTCAAACACGTGTCATCTAAAATCCCTCCGGGTCAGGCTGTAAGCCACCCACTGGCAAGGCAGCCACAGAGACAAGGGGAAATGCCCAAACCTCCCCCTTCCCACCCTCAGCCTCTCCCTGTGCCCTATATGAGCCAGACCCACAAGGAAGCCAGAAATCAAGAACCCCGAGCCTGCACAGAGTGAGGCAGAAAAGGGTAGAATGGTTTAAAAAGGGTGGAAAACTGAGAAAAACCAAAAACATTCACATTCTTATATTCTTCTCCTTAGGATGGGGCTGCCTGGGCGTAAGTGGCATGCAGGCAAACCAAGGAAGAGAAACACCTTTTAAACTGGCTGGTCTGGTGAACTGTCAACGATCATGTGGCCCGCTCGAGCCGGCAGTAATCAGACATAGATCCTTCACGTAAAAAAGCAGCTACCGTGGACCAAATGCATTTACGCACACTTACTGCCTCTCAGAGTGACCGAGGGCCAGAAGCAAGTGGAGACGGAACGGTAGCGTATCCCATGCGCATTCACGTGCGTGAGGCGGGCCTGACTCCAGAGAGTGTTATTTTATTGCCTTAAATTTAGCTGGCCAAATTTCATTCAATTTTTTAAATGAAGGCTTTGGCATTTATCGTGAAACCTCGTTTTCATTGCAGAGACATCATAAGGATCTATAATTACCCAAGCAGAAAGCAGTTTCTTTTTTTGATTCAATATATGTAACACATAGTGAGTTCCCGAATTATATTATTGCTATCAGGTTGCCCTGCAGGAATCCATAAAGACTGGAATCTTGATGAGAGGAACTGGGAAAAAAACACTCATTACAAGCTAGTGGTTCTTTTCTCTAGAAACAGAACCGTCAGTTCACATCTGACTCGTCTTTTATGTCATGGTAACTCCAGGATTTAACCCTTCAGTTACAGCAATAGAGAACATACATCAACGTGTTCCGAGGTGGAATGTCATTTCCTGCCTGCCCCTCATACATCTGTAGTATATTTACATATCTTTGAGCCTGAGCTGGGGGATAAAATGTTTTTTGGAGTTTATTAATAAGTCCATATTTTCCCTGAACTCTCACATGTTTCTAAAGAGAATTTAAAAAATAACTTTATATTTTGAAATAATTCTAAACTTACAGAAAAGTTGCAAAATAGTACAGAGGTCTTGTAGCTCCTCAACCAGGTTTCCCTCATGTTAATATCTTGTATAACCATAGCATAATCATCAAAACTAAGAAATGAACACTAGTATAATACTGTCTAAATTAAAGACTTAATTTGGATTTCAGTTTCTTCATGAACATCCTTTTTCATTGTCTAATCGAGGACCCCACAGTGCATTTAGTTGTCATGACTATTGTTTTTTCTCCAATCTGTAACGGTTTCTAAGTCTCTCCTGCATATCTTTGAAGAATATTGGTCAGTGTTTTATAGAGTGTACCTCAATTTGAGTTTGTCTCATGTTCTCTAATGATTAGATTGAGGTTATGTATTTTTGGCAAGAATATCACAAAAATGATTGACCTTCTCAGCGCTTTGTCCCATTCAGGACATAGGAGTCAGATATGTCTTGACAGTGGGGATGTGAACCTGGCTCACTAGATCAAGGTTGTGTCAGGTCTTACATTTCCCATTCGTCCCTGTACAAATACCATTTCTTCTCAGACTTTTGCCCCACTGGTGGACCCTGCCTGTAATGATTATTCCTGTGGCATTCTCACAGTGATTTTGTCTTATTCCTTCAACATATATTAACTGGAATTCTGGAAGGAAGAATTCTCCTTCATAAATTCATAATTTACTCACTAATTCACATTTGTCAGTATGGGCTGATGAGTATTTCTTTTGTTCTGTGTTGTAATACAATATCAGAGCCATTGTTGGTTCAAATGGCTCCAGCTCTGGCCGCTGGGGGCTCCTCCAGGTCGGGTCCCCGCCTGCTCTGCGTGTCCCCATCCTGTTGAAGGGATTCTTCACTCTCAGGCACCTCATAGGGCCCCAGGCTCATCTTAACTTCCCTGCAGAGCCTGGTTCCTTTTGTTGGGGAACAATGTTTACAAACCAAGATCCGGGGTCTCAGGTGTGCATTCCTACTGGAGCGTCATGACCCCAGACCTGTCATCAAGCCAGCTGGAATGTGTGTACGTACACTGACCCAAGCATACAAACACATTCCTGCTTATTTCTGCACCAATCTATATTCATTTTTTAAAAAATCACAATGACACCTTTGATTCCAATCGAATACCACAAGATCCCTCTGGGCTTTCCCTTTTCCTTGTCTGTGATTCTTTCTATGACAGTGAGAAGCCTGGCTCTCACCACTTGCAATCTATTTACTTGTTCGTTCAACTCCCAGATAATACAAAGTATCTTCAGAATTTCTGACCCACATTTCTGAGAGACACAATAGTCATACACAGATCTGGTTGTCTTTAGCTTTTCTGTATCTGGTCCAAATATTGTTTCCCTGCATTTGTAGGTTAATTCTTGTCCTCACCATGCTCTTAGTGCAATAGGATTATTATTAATTGCTAATTCAATTCCTTTAAGCTCATATCAATTCAATTACTCATATCATCTATTTCTTCTAGCACAAGTCTTGGCAGCCTATGTCTTTTAAGGAATTGGTCCACTGCATTTAGGTCGTCAAATCTGTGGGCACACAGTTGTTCATGGAATTTTTTCACCCCCCTTCCAGTTTCCATAGGATCAGTAGTGAGACTCTCGTTCATTACTGGTAGTAATTGGTGTCTCCTCATGTTTTTTCCTAGTTAGCCTCTCTTGGGGCTTATTACTTCTATTGATCTTTACAAAGAACCGTTTTTTGGTTCTGTTGATTTTCTCTACTGATTTCCTGTTTTCAATTTCATTGATGCTTGCACTAATTCTTATCATTTTTCTTCTGGTTCCTTTAGATTCAATTTGTTCTTTTTTTTTCCTAGTTTCCTAAAGTGGAAACTTACATTATTGATTTTTAGATCTTTCTTCTTAATATATATATTCAATGCTATGATTTCCCCCCTAAGCCCTGTCTTTGCTGCATTTCACAAACTTGATAAACTGTGTTTTCCTTTTTTAAAATATTTTAAGGTTTTCTTGAGATGTCTTCTTTGACCCATGTGTTATTTAGAAGTCTGTTGTTTAATCTCCACATATCTGGGGATTTTCTGGTTATCTTTCGGTGACAGATTTGTAGTTTCATTCCATTGTGTTTGGAGCAGACATGGTATGATTTCAATCTTTTAATTGTGTTAAATTATGTTTTATGGCCCAAAATGTGGCCTGTATTGGTGAGACTCCATGTGAGCTTGAGAAAAACGTGTTTCCTGCTGCTGTTGCATGAGGCGGTCCGATGTCAAGGCCACACAGTCGATCGGTGATGACGTCGGCACCAGCTGTGTCCTTGCCGACCTCCTGCCGGCTGGACCTGTCCACCTCTGAGACGGGTGTTGCAGTCGCCAACACTGAGAGTGGATTCATCTATTCTCCCTGTAGTGTTATCAGTTTTTGCCTCATGTACAGTTTGTTACCATGTAATTTTTCATAGTATTCTCTCATAATTCTTTGTGTTTCTGTGGTGTCCGTTGTGATTTTTCCTTTCTCATTTCTGATTCTGTTTATGTGTGTATACTCTCTTTTTTTCCTGATAAGTCTGGCTAGGGGTTTGTCTATTTTGTTTATTTTCTTGAAGAAACAGTTCCTGCTTTCATTGATTCTTTCTATTGTTTTATTCTTCTCAATTTTATTTATTTCTGCTTTAATCTTTATTATGTCCCTCCCTCTACTGACGTTGGGCCTCATTTGCTCTTCTCTTTCTAGTTTCATTAATTGTGAGTTTAGACTGTTCATTTGGGACTGTTCTTCTTTCCTGAGGTAGGCCTGTATTGCAATATATTTCCCTCTTGGCACAGCCTTCGCTGTGTCCCACAGATTTTGTGGTGTTGAATTATTGTTGTCATTTGTCTCTATATATTGCTTGATCTGTGGTTTTTTTGGTCATTTTTCCATTGATTATTTCAGAGCATGTTATTAAGCCTCCATGTGTTTGTGGGATTTTTCATTTTCTTTGCGTAATTTATTTCTAGTTTCATACCTTTGTGATCTGAGAAGCTGGTTGGTACAATTTCAATCTCTTTAAATTTACTGATGCTCTTTTTGTGGCCTAGTATATGATCTCGTCTTGAAAATGTTCCATGTGCACTAGAGAAGAATGTGTATTCTGCTGCTTTTGGATGGAGTGTTCTGTAGATGTCCATTAGGTCCATCTGCTCTAATATGTTGTTGAGTGCTTCTGTCTGTTTACTTATTTTCTGTCTGGTTGATCTGTCCTTTGGAGTGAGTGGTGTGTTGAAGTCTCCTAAGATGAATGCATTGCATTCTATTTCCCCCTTTAATTCTGTTAGTCTTTGTTTCACATATGTAGGTGATCCTGTATTGGGTGCATAAATATTTATAATAGTTATATCCTCTTGTTGGACCGATCCTTTTATCATTATGTAATTATCCTTTTTGTCTCTTGTTACTTTCTTTGTTTTGAAGTCTATTTTGTCTGATACAAGTACTGCAACTCCTGTTCTTTTCGCCCTATTAGTTGCATGAAATATCTAATTCCATCCCTTTACTTTCAGTCTGTGTATGTCTTTGGATTTGAAGTGAGTCTCTTGTAGGCAGCATATAGATGGGTCTTGTTTCTTTATTCATTCAGTGACTATGTATTTTGATTGGTACATTCAGACCATTTACATTTAGGGTGATTATTGATAGGTATGCACTTATTGCCATTGTAGGCTTTAGATTTGTGGTTACCAAAGGTTCAAGGGTAACTCCCTTACTATCTAACAGTCTCATTTAACTCACTTCGTATCCTATTACAAACACAGCCTAAAGGTCCATTTTTTCCCTCCTTTTTCTTCCTCCTCCATTCTTTGTATGTTATGAATCATATTCTGCACACTTTGCCTATCCTCTGGGTGGCATCTATTTAGACTTAGGAAGACCTCCATCTATAGGAGCCCCTCCAAAATGCACTGTAGAGGTGGTTTGTGGGAGGTAAAGTCTCTCAGCTTTTGCTTATCTGAAAATTGTTTAATCTCTCCTTCAAATTTAAATGATAACCTTGCCAGGTAGAATATTCTTTGTTCAAGGCCCTTCTGCTTCTTTGCATTAAATATATCATGCCACCCCTTGTGGCCTATAAGGTTTCTGTTGAGAAATCTGATGATAGCCTGATGGGTTTTCCTTTATATGCGATCTTTTTTCTCTCTCCAGCTGCTTTTAAAAGTCTGTCTTTATCCTTGATCTTTGCCATTTTAATTATTATATGTCTTAATGTTGTCTTCCTTGCATCCCTTGTGTTGGGAGATCTGTGCATCTCGATGGTTTGAGAGACTATCTCCTTCCCCAGATTGGGCAAGTTTTCAGCAATTACCTCCTCAATGACACTTTCTATCCCTTTTTCTCTCTCTTCTTCTTCTGGTACCCCTATAATGTGACTATTGTTCTGTTTGTATTGGTCACACAGTTCTCTCAATATTCTTTCATTCTTAGAGATTCTTTTTTCTCTCTGTGCCTCACCTTCTTTGTATTCCTCTTCTCTAATTTCTATTCCATTTACTGTCTCTGTACTACATCTAATGTGCTTTTAAATCCCTCCATTGTATGTTTCATTTCAGATATTGAATTTCTTAATGATTGACTCTCCCACTTAAATTCATTCCTGAGTTCTTGAATATTTTTCTGTACCTCCATAAGCATGTTTATGATTTTTATTTTGAACTCTCTTTCAGGAAGATTGGCAAGTTCAATTTCATTTGGTCCTTTTTCTGGGGTTTGTGAGATTTTGGTCTGAACCAGGTTCTCTTGACATTTCATATTTCTATGTGGTTCCCTCTAGTGCCCAGAAGCTCTGCTCTCTGGAGCTGCTCAGCCCCTGAAGCGGTGTCAGGGTTTGCATGGATGCGGTGCTGGTGCCTGTGGGAGCAAAGAGCTGTTTCCTGCTTCCCAGCTGCAGTTCCTGTCTCCACCTTCAGAACCAGTAGGCCGAGCACACAGGTGTAAGCCTCTGTGCTTGGCATCTATAGCTGATGTAGGTGGGGCCTCCTTCTGGTTGGCCTGATGCCAGCGCAGTGACTGACGGTTTGCAAGCCAGAGCCATCAGGACCGGAGGAAGGCTCGGCAGGCTCCATATCACAGGGGCCTTGGAGCTGAGTAGCCAGCCAGGGGGATGGAGCCTCTGAAGCTCCTCAAAGTTCCCAACCAGCTGGGCAGAGTGTGCCCAGACAACCTTGTCCAGCTCTCCTTTCTCCCATGTAGCAAGGTCCATGTAAACCCCTGCCCTCTCAGCAGCCCTCTTGGTGCTAGGAAGCCTCTCAGACCACCTGCCTTTTCTCTGTCACAGAGTGGCCGGGTGTGGATCCCTGTCCTCCACAAATGACCGGAATGTCAGTCTCTCAGGCAGTCCACCTGTCCCAGCTCCCCAACTTCCAGAGCACCACACAGAATAGGTTTCTGCTTGCCAAGCAGATCTCCAGGGCAAGGTGTTCATTAGTCCCAGGCTTCCACCCCCTCCCCGCTCCATTTCTCTTCCTCCCGCCGGTGACCTGGGGTGGGGGAAGGGCCCAGGTCCCACTGGATCAAGGCTTTTGTACGTTACCATGTTTTGTCTGGTCTGCTCTGTTCATGAGGTCTGTATGCAGTCTGGTGCAGCCTTCTTTCCTGTTGCTGTTTTAGGGTTAGTTGTATTAATTAACTATATTTTTGTACTATTTGTGGTTTTGGGAGGAGCTGTCTGTCTCACCTCTCAAGATGTCATCTTGAATCCTCTCTCCTCCACTTTTGACGGATAATTTTACAGGTTACAGAATCTAAGTGGGTGCAGTTTTAAAAATATTTCCCTTCACTCTCTTCATGTTTGCATGGTGTCTGAGAGCCAGATTTCTTTTTAAGAGTGGTTTCCTATTTTATTTTATTTTATATTGATGTATAGTTGCTATACAGTATTACATTGGCATCAAGGATGCCACACGGTGGTCTGAGCAGTGGGGTTAGTTACCCTCAGTCTTGTTTTGGTGAGGTGTTTTTTTCCCCCTGGCTTCTTTTCAGGGTGTTTTGTTTATCTATGACCAGTAATTTGAGGATGATGGACCCAGTGTGGGATTTTTTTGGCATTTATCCTGCCTTGTGTTTGATTCTTGGATCTGTGGTGTGGTGACTGACGTTCCTTTGGGGAAAATTCTCAGGTATGATTGTCTCAAATATTTGTTCTGTTCCCTTTTCCCTTCCCTCTTCTTTGTTATCATGTGCACACTATGCCTTGTCGAGTTTTCTCATAGCCTTTGGATATTTTGTTCTTTTTATAGTCATTGTTCTCTTTGCTTTTCTGCTTTTCAAAGTTTTGTTGCATATTTTCTAGCTCACAGATTCTTTCCTTTGCTGTGTCCAGTCTTCTAATAAGCCCATTAAAGGCATCTTTATTTCTGTTACAGTTTTGTTTTTATCTCTAGCATTGTTTTGTCTTAGAATTTCCATCCCTCTGCTAACATCACATCTGCCCTAACATCTAACATCGCGTGCTGTCCGCTTTATCCGTTAGAGCTCTTAGCATAGTAATTAATCATGGTTTTGGAAGTTCCCAGTCCGCCCGTCCAGCATCCCTGCACGTCTGATTCTGCGGCTCTCTTTCCGAGTCGTGATTCCGGCCTTTGCGGTGCCCTGTACCTTTTTCCTGGCAGCCGGGCACCACCGCGGTGGCTGCAAGAGCTGCTGTGGACGGGCCTTAGAGGTCTGGCTGGCGGGGCGGGCGGGGCCCTGCGGCCCTGGGAGGGGGCCTCGGCCTGTGCCTCCCCCGGCCGGGCTCTGACCGGAGCCTCCCGAGCGCAGGCCTGTCACGCGCACCTGCCCGGCGGCTCCTCCTTTTCCCCCGCCTGCCTCACACACACGGGACGCTTCTCTGGGTTTTCTGCGGGTATCAGCGGGCGCCGCTGGGAAGCTCCCCGGCCCTTGCAGATTCCAGGCCGGGCCCCGTCCTGCGCAGACCCGCGCGGCTCTGGGGAGCTGTTCCCAGCCCCGCGGCCTCCCCCGGCTTGCGGCCAGCAGCTTGCCCTGTGCGCTCGCCTCATCGAGGTGCCGGAAGGGCTCTGTGTTGAGCTCCTTGCTGGCCATCAGGATGGCGTGGCAGCGGCCAAGCCCCTTCCCCTGTGGCTCGGCAAACTCGTGGGAGGGCCCGGCTCCCCAGAGCTTCTCTGTGCCGCCCCGCATAGTCGGTGCCAACCCGGGCCTTTGCCCGTCCTTGCT
This sequence comes from Phataginus tricuspis, assembly GCA_029783875.1. Lineage (NCBI taxonomy): Eukaryota > Metazoa > Chordata > Mammalia > Pholidota > Manidae > Phataginus > Phataginus tricuspis. The sequence continues at coordinate 1,125,266 of JAQQAC010015530.1, read as the reverse complement.
CCTCCTCAAAGCGCCACCTGGCCACGTGGAGGGACCCCGAGGGGCGCAGCCTTGGGGTCTGGCTTCCAGGAAAGCGATCGCGCATCGTCTGTTCCGTGGGAACCAGTGATTTGCTCCTTTCTGTTGCTGAGTTCCACGGACTTTCTTTGTTGTTCTCAGATAGAAGGGTTCTGATCATTTTGCAGCTTCTGGTACTTAGGAATAAAGTTGCGATGAACAGTCATATGCAGATTTTGGGGGAAATGTTTCCATTCTCTTCAGGAGAATACCCAGGAGTTGGATGGCTGAGTCATATGGTAAATGTCTAACTTTATCTGAAACCCCTGGTAGCTGTGCCTTCTGTTTCCCCACGAGCCTTCCAGTTCCTTCAGACCCTTGCCAGTGGTTGTATTTTAGCTTTTCTCCCCTGTAATTTTAGCCACTTTGAATTTAGAATTAGCAGGTAGTGCTACCCATGGATGTTTAGTTTGCATGACCCTAATACCAGTGAGGCCGAGCTCAAATGTGCATCCTTCTCAGATTGTGTTTTGAGCTGGGTGATAGGTGGGGGGAGAGTTTGAGGGTTCTCTGCAGGAGTCAGGGCTTGGAGAGGAGAAGCCGAGGATGTTTCTTGCACATGTGTGTGGGGAGGGGATGAAACACCAGATGTAAGTAATGTTGTGGGCAGCCTAGATAACCAAGATGAGGTTGTTTTCTCTAACCCACCTGCAGAACCTGCCACGATGCTGGTGTCTTGGAGTGGGAAGAACCCTGACAACTTTGGAAGGCTGCACCTTAGGGAAAGTAAGTCTTGCGAGGGGTCCATTAGCAGAGGCTGCAGTACGGGTCCTCCACCGGTGCTGGAGCCTGGGGGAGCAGCCAGAGTGACTGGCAATCTAATTATTTTCTTCTGACAGTGAAACTGAAAAAGGTAAATCTGTTTGTAACTACTGAGAGAGGCATTCAGTCTTTAAAGTATTCCTAAGCCTGGGTGCTTTTGGAAACAGAATTGGAGGTGTGGTCTTAACTGACCCCAAGGGGCAGCTGCCCTGCCGCTCCCACTGGGTGCGCACACTCTGGCCCGGTGGCAGTGGTGCCCAGCACCCGAGCCGCGTGAGGCCCTGAGGCAAGGACTCTGCCAGCTCAAGGTCGTCCTCAATATGACCTCAAACCCACAGCTGAGGAGGCCTCCGGAGAGGGGAGTCACACCTGAATCGCTCTTGCGGTGAAACACCGCCTTCTCATCAGGGAGCTTAACTAGAAATGTGTGTCTGCGCCTCAGTGCATTTAAAACGCCAGGCTCAGGAATTAATTGAACACTTTGAACGCTTCTGCCTTTGTGTAAGAAAATAAAATGGAAACATCCCACTTCTTCACTTATGACCTCTTTTACAAAATACATATCTCAACGGCCTTCCATTTTCCACAGTGGATATGTTTCTGCACCTCAGATCCTGCTATGCAAAGGCTCTTCCTTGGACAGCATCGTCTTGTCTAAGATGCTGCAGTGAAGTTGCCATGCAGGTCACGTGACCCCACAGTCTTCAAAGTGTGGCGTGAAGTGCTCGCTGCCAAGCGCGTCAGAAAGTAAAGCTGGCATTAGCTATGTCTTGTGTAATTACAGAGCAGAAAAATAACTGGCAACATAAAGAGAGGCATCAATGTTTTGTTTCTGCTTTTTCAATCTCAATTCATCCCAGTAAGAGCTACACAAAAACCCTGGATCCAAATATTCATGTGTCAGGAAGAAAAGGCCTTTCCTGCTGTTTTCCTAATAATGCGTGTCAGGAGCCAGCAAGGGCAGTCCAGCTCCAGCCCTCTCAGCCGGCTGCAGGTCCTCCGGGCTGACGAGAAGCAGCTGCTGGTGTTTAGCCAGCCCCAGCTCGTCCTGCCCCCCTGGAGATGCCCCGAGAAAAGAGGGCAGGTTCCTCCCCTGGTGGGAGAGGCTGAGGCTCTGCTTTAAAAAGCTGGTTCCTCACCAGGGCGCCTTCCTCCTTTGTTACCCAGGTTCTCACCTGTGAGCGCCTCTGGGGGATAGTTTCCACCAAAGGGATGAGGCGGGGCTTTGGTAACCATTTCCACCCTGTGACCTCTGAACTGTCAGAGTGACCATGACGGGTGGAGGTGCCAACCCCCGACGTTAGCAAGACTGAAACCCCTGCCTTCTGCAAGATTTAACCTGAAAAGTACTGGTTATAAATTTCCAGAAGTAATGGAGAAATGAGGATGAAAAATTTTAATAGCTAAATGTCAACAAAAATAGCAAATTTAAGGTTTCTTGAATATTAGTAATGCCAAGGATGTATTCATCTCTCACTATCTGAAACTCTACTTCTCATCCCCATCACGTGACACCCCTGCTGCCACCCCACCTCCAGGGTTCGGCCATTCTGGGTGATTCACCTCTCCCCTCACTATTTTATACTCTGATTATGCCCCTTCCTTGCCCTTCTCTTTTTATCTACTTGATGAAATCTTTTTCATACATTAAGAACTTTTTTTCATGGTGGTGAAGTATTTTCCAAGTCAGAAAGAGTTATTCTTTCTCTCCGTGTTCACTCATTACATTTATTTATATTTCTAGTTTATTATATATCATTTTTTCCTTTTATGTTAAAGTTTCTTACTGGGATAGAGAATGCTTCCCAGTATCCATTATCACCTTCTTCCTTAGAATTAGAATCTAATTACTTAGCAGACTTTTCCAAGTATCACTTCAATTAGGCACAGCTTTGTGCCTAAGTTTTGAGAAAGGGAAACAGGGTTTGTGCAAAAGATTCAGAAAACGTCCTAAAAGGGAGGAATATGTCCTTTTTCTTCCCTTTCTATCTTCCTTCTGTTCAGAATATAGACGCAATGGCTGGAACAGGAGTAGCCATACTGAGCTACGAGGAGAAAAGAGCCTCTGATCCTAAGATCAGAGGACTCCCAAGAAGGTAATAAGTTTCAAATCTTATTTGAGTCTTAGTTATTTTGGGTCTTCTGTCATTTGTGCTGAAACCTCATCCTAACAATTAGACCTTTGTAAAAGCATCTTTCTCCTGCTAGATCACGTGGCCTGGAGGGTAAGTTTTATGTCTTAGATCGCATCCATCCCTAGCAAGCACCCAAAAACTAGCACAGTGTTGGCATATATAAATTGCCAAAAAAGTTTAAAAATAATAGATTTCAATCAAGGTGCTTTCTGACATTTTTTCACTCCAAGGCAATAAAATGGAAAAACAAGACAATTATAAGTACATGAGAGCAGTGACCAGTCAGAAACAATTGAAATGCAGATTGCAGAAAAGAGGAATCACAGCCACACATACTGTCCTGGACATAAGGAAGAGAGCTCAGTTGTAGGGAATACTGAAAGCTGTTTTTTAAGAGACAATGTGGCTACGGATGTGTGTGTGTTTATTCTGTCAGTATACATGTTTGGGGCGTCTGCTGTTCTCAGGTGCTCGGGCAATTGGTAGAGAGAGTTGTAAACAAACAGGTGTGGATTGCCTTCACATATGGTCTAATGAGTGATACTTTTACTGCTTAGAAATTCCCTCAGAATGTATACAAATGACTCATATAATTTATGATAATTCATATAGTTTATAATGGATATTCATTAAATTAATATATATTCCTATCATTTAGAGTTCATAACTAACAAGTTCCATGAAAGCAAGGTGTATGTGCATTCTATTAGAGGACTGAGAGACTATGAAAGGTGTTTTGGGAATAAAAATTGTCAGAGCCTGACAAGAGATTGGATATGGGGAAAGGAAGTGAAGAAGTGTTGATGAACTTCCGCTGGGAGTGTGTAGCTAGAATGATGGTACCACTCACAGGTAAATAAAATACTGGAAAAGACCGAGGTGTTTACTTTGAGTTTGGTTTTGAGCATAATGATTTTAAGGTAACACATCAAATTTTTGAGATACCAAGAAAAGTTTTATACTGGACTATGGAGATTAAAGGTTTTGTCTGGGGGCTTGAAACATAAAATGTTGAGTCATCTGTGGTGGCCAAAACTGCTTAGGACAGAGTCTGGAGTGAGACAAGGGAAGGGAAGGCCAGGCCTGAAGGACTCTAGGAAAAGGCTGATAAAGGATGGTTATTCTGCCAAGGATTAAGAAGAAAACGATGTCCCAGAGGCCAGAGGAAGCAAGGGTCAGAAAAAGGAGGGAATAGTCACATGAACCAGGTACCAGGCAGATGTCAAAGAAAATAAGGACTGAGAGGCAAACCTGAAACTTGTAGAAGCCCTTCGCATCTTTAGCGGTTGTCACTTTGGTGGAAATGTGGCGGCCAGATAAAAATAAGTTGACATTTGAACAGGGAGTGAGAAAATGGTGACAGTTCATATAGATCATTTTTTTATGTACAAAGTGGATAAAAATAGTAAAATCTTAGGAAGTGTAGCGATCAAGATAGAAATTGTATTTCTTTCCCTCTTTTTTCTTTAAGGCAAAAGTGACTTGAGCATCATGGGAAGAAAGGCTGCATATACAAAAATGAGAATAGATTGTATAATTTTCCAAGATGGGCGGAGTGGGTGGGATCTGAAGTACAGGAAAGGGGGTCAGATCTCAGAGGAGGAGAGAAGTGTCCAGTGAGAACAAGCGATGATAGCATGTGCGTAGGCCAATCTTTTAGGAATTGCATCTAGCTACTTATATCAAAGTCTGGGACTAATTATGGCTTAAATAAGATGAAAATTTCTTTGTTATATAAAAGATGTCCAGAGGTGGGTTCACAGTCGCAGGCTCTTTGCTCCCATTCTCCAGGCCACCGAAAGGCCTGCACGGCCCCTGAAACCGCGCCCGAGTCGGGCCTGCGGCGGCAGCGGGAGGAAAGAGGGAGGACGTGCTGAGCGTCTGATGCAGCCTGAGGTCCGGGACGCGGCGCCGCCAGCTCGGTCTTCCTTTCTCAAGAGAGCCTCGTCTGTTCGGGCGCTCATAGGGTTCCATACAGATTTTAGAATTCTTTGGTCACTTTCTGTGAAAAGTGCCATTGGAATTTTCAAAATTTCATGTAACATGTACACTGGAATGTAAAATGTAGTCTGGCCATTTTACCAACACGGATCTTCCAGTCCATGAATGTGGAATGTCTTGCCATTTATTTGTGTTGTCTTCAGTTTCTCTCATCAGTGTCTTACAGTTTTCAGTGTAGAGGACTTTCACTTCATCCGTTAATTTTATTCCAAATTATTTTATTCTTTTTCATGTGAGTAATGGCATGGTTTCTTAATTTCTCTTTCTGATAGTTTAGTATCCAACATTTTTTTTGTATTTTGATTTTGTGTTGTGTGACTTCACTAATCGGTCTATCAGTTTTTGGTGGAATCATCTGCAATAGGGACATGATTTTTATTTTTTAACTAGACATATTTTACTTCTTTCTTCCCGATTTGGACGCTTTTATTACTATTTCTTGACTGCTCTGGCTGGGCCTCCCAGACCAGGCCGCACAGGAGTGGGGAGGGGGGCCTCCTGGAGGGAAAGCTGTCGGCTGTGGGCTCCCCGCAGCGGGCCTCCATCGCGTGGGGCAGTGCTCCTGCTTCTATCCATTTTGTTGACTGTTTTATTGTAGATGGATGTTGACTTTTGTGAAATGATTTTCCTGCATCTGTTGAGATGATCATGTGATTTTTATCCTCGTTGGTGTGGTGCGCACACCGACTGACCGGCAGGTGTGGGGCCATCCCCGCACCCCCAGAGTAAGCCCCACTTGATCATGGAGTATGATGCTTTTAATGTGTTGTTGAATTTGGTTTGCTAATATTTTGTTAGGAATTTTTTAATCTGTGAGAGATAATGGCTTGTAATTTTCTTATTTTGTGGAATCCTAGCCTGGTTTTAGTATCGTGGTGGGTTGGCCTCAGAAAAATGACTTTGGAAATGTTTCCTAATCTTCCATTTTTTGGAAAAGTTTGAGGATTGGTATTAATTCTTGAATGTTTGGTAGAGTTTACCAGTAAAACTATCACATCTTAGACTTTTGTTGGGAGGTTTTTGGTTACTGACTTACTCTTTACTAGTAATTTGTTGACGTTTTCTATTTCTTCATGATTCAGTCTTGGCAGGTGTTCAGTGTGGTGGGAAATTCACCCGTTTCTTTACGTTGTCCATTTTGTCGGCATGTAATGGTCCATAGTAACCCCTTAAAATCCTTTGTATTTCTGTGGGATCAGTTGTGAAGTCTCCTCTTTTATTTGTGACTTTATTTATTTGAGTCATTTTTTAAAAATTAGCCTAGCTAAATGTTTGCCAACTTTATGTATCTTTTCAAAGAACCAGTTCTTTGTTTTGTTCACTTTTTCTATTGTCTTTTTAGTCTATTTCATTGATTTCTGCTCTGATCTTTACTTCCCTCTAACTTTGGTTTTGGTTCGTTTCTTTCAAAGTTCCCTGAAGTGTAAAGTCTAGTTGTTAGCTGACGTCCTGGTGTCTCGATGTAGGCATTTACTGCTACACACGTCTCTTTCATGACTGCTTTTGTTACATGCCATGATTTTGCTCTGTTTTGTTTCTATTTTCATTTGCCACCAGGTGCTTTATTTTTATTTCTCTTTTGATCTTTGTTCAGTGGTATGTTGTTTAATCACATATTTTCTGAAATTTACAGTTTTCTTCTTGTAATTAATTTCTAGTTTCATAACATTGTAGTTGGAAAAAATGCTTGATATGATTTCAATCTTTCTGAATTTATTAAGACTTGTTTTACTATCTAATGTATGAGCTATCTTGGAAAACATTCCATATATGTTTGAGAAAAATGTATGTTCTTTTGCTTTTCGATGGAATTTTCTGTAGATGTCTGTTAAGTCTGCCCTACAATGTTTAAGGCCAATATCTCCTTACTGATTTTCTGTCTGGGTGAAATATCCATTGATGAAGGTAGTGTAATAAAGTCCCCTACTATTATTACATTGTCTCTTTCTCCCTTTAGGTCTGTTAGTATTTGATTTATATATTTAGGTGGTCCTATGTTGGGTGCATAAATATTTACAAATGTTACATCCTGTTGAATCGACCTTTTGATCATTTTGTAGTGTCCCTCTTTGTCTCTTATTTCAGTTGGTGTTTTAAAATCTGCTCTGTCTGATCTAAGGACTGCCAACCCAGCTTTCTTTCGGTTTCCATTTGCATGAAATATCTTGTTCTGTCCCGCAGTCTGTGTGTGTCCTCACATCTGAGGCAAGTCTCTTGTAGGCAACATCTAGATGAGTCTTGTTTTTCTTCCACTCAGCCACTCCATCTTTTGATTTGAAGAATTTAGTCCATTTACATTTACATTTAAAGTACTTGTTGATAGGAATGTACTTATTGCCATTTTTGTTCATTGTTTTCTGGCTGTTTTGTAGTTGTTTCATTTCTTTTCTCTTCCTTTGTGGGTTGATGGCCTGCTTGAGTGGTATGTTTAGATTCCTTTGTGTTTATCTTTGTGTATCTACTGTGGGATTTTGCTTTGTGTTTACCATGAGGTTTACATATAATAAGTTTGAATGCGTTCTAAGTTTGAATACATATTTACTCTCCACGTGCCATGTTTTATTTTTTGTTATATTTTATATCTTTTTATCTTGAGTATCCCTTAGCTAGTAAGTTATAGTTACTTTTACTACTTTTGTATTTTAACCTTCTTATTAGTTTTGAAATAATTGACCCACTACCTTTGCTACATGTTTTCCTTTACCAGGGAGATTTATATTTCACATGCTTTCTTGTTACTAGTTAGTACCCTTTATTTTCAGCTTAAATAAGTCCCTTAGCATTCCTTGTAGGCTAGTTTAGTGGTGGTGAAATCCTTTAATTTTACTTCTCTGAAAAACTATTTATCTTTCTTCAAATCTGAATTGAATTAAAACTTTCCCAGATAGAGAAGTTCTCTTTTTTCCCCCTCTGGCACTTTGCATATATCACGCCACTCCTTCTGGACTGAAGTTTCTGCTGATAGACTTACGCATTTCCCTTGTACATAACTAGTTGCTTTTCTGTTCCTGCTTAAGATTCTTTCCTGTCTAACTTTTGATATTTTAATTATAATGTGTCTTGGTATAATTCTCTTTGAGTCTCTCTTATTTGGAATGTTCTGAGATTCCTGGATTGGATATCTGTTTCCTTCTCTATATTAGGGAAGATTTTAGCCATTATTTTTTAAAATAATTTGTCTGCCCCTTTCTCTTTTTCCTCTTTCTGGGAGCCCTACAAGGTGAAAGTTAGTCCTTTCAGTGTTATACCACACATCTCTTCAGCTATCTTCATTCTTTTTCCTTTTTCCTTTTCTCCTCTGCTGCTCTGATTCAGCAAGTCCTGCTGCCCTTTGAGTTCACTGGCTCTTCCTTCTGCTTCGTCTAGCCTGCTGTCGGACCCCTCTAGTGTATTTTTCAGTCATTTATTGTATTCCTGAGCTCTGTAACTTCTGTTTGGTACTTTCATATATTTTCTCTTTCTTAGTTGATATTCTCACTGTGTTCTCCATTCTCACAAGTTCAGAGAGCATCTTAATGACCATGACTTTGAACTCTTTACAAGGTAAATTACTTATGTCTGGTAAGGCATTGGTTGAGGTTTTCTCTTGTTCTTTCATTTAGAATGTACTGTTCTGTGTTGGTTTCTGTGTATTAGATGAAACAGTCACCTCTCTCAGTCTTGAAGGTGTGGCCTATGCAGGAGATGAAACCTCTCACCGAATCCTGCCTCAGCTTTTGGTTTCTTTCAAATCTTTGTGATTGTCTAAGCAGTCTATTTTATTTTTAATAGCTCTCAGTAGTTGAGTGTGTTCCAAGGCCTGCCTATGTCCTGGAGGTGGGGGGAATCTCAGCAGCTAGACTCAGTCTGACTGGAAGCCAGATCCTTAGGCAGCAGCAGCTTTTAAAGTGTGCAAATACCTGCTTCCCTGTTGGACAGCAAGCATGCGCTGTGCTGGCCCAGAGCCAGGTGATCTGCAGTGTCTCTTTGCAGGAGTCTCAAAAATCAGGGTGCCATTCAAGGGTGTAATCTTGCTCGCTGAAGTGAGGTCGAGGGAGGACCCTGAGGTTGGTCCTGCTGACCTTTGTGCCCTGTAGGCCCCCACATTTGTGCCAAACCAGCAGCCTGCCCCTCAAGGTGGGGCTCCTGGACAACCAAATATGCCTCCTTCTCAGAAAGACAAGGGATGTGTTTCAGTCAGCAGTCTGCTAAGAACTGCTTCTGTTAGTTCTGTGGAACTGAGGAACACAAGCCCCCATGTTCCCCAGAGCCTGGTGACAGAGGAGTGGCCCCTGCTGGCAGCCACAACAGCCCAGGAGTCAGACAACGTGATGGTTCCCCTTGGGAGATGCCGGCCCTCTGGCACACAGTGCAGGGATGCGTGTGGATGCACCTGCTGGCAGGGTGAGTGAGGGGGGGCATAAAGACGGCGCCCACCAGGGGTGGGCGAGAGGCGGAAAAGGTCTAGGGCTGAAGAAAAGATGGGGGTGAAGGCACACCTGCCAACCCAAGGCACCTGGGCCAGCAGGCGCCTAGAGGAGTGAGTGAGAAGCCCACACCTCTGGCCTATTCATTAATTAAGCCAGGGAGTCTTTTTCACACCTGAGCACAGTTAGCTGCTTCGCTGGCCCTGAGTGAGTGAGGCTGAACACACGGGCTCCTGGAAGGGGCATTTCTCAGTTGCTGTAGCCTTTTAGGGATGTGGTCACAGCCCTGCTGGTTTCCAGAGCCACACGTTTTGGAGGATCATCTCTCAGGTCTGAAAACTTGGGGTACCCAGGGTGGGTTTCTGACTCTTCATTACACAGAGAAAAGCTGAAGTTTTAGGTTCCCTCCCAATTGTGGTTTGCTGGGCTGGGGTGCAGGGTAGGTGGTCTGGGGTGCAGGTCACTGTGGGGCTGGAGAGGGTGGTGCAGGGTCAGTGGGCTGGGGGGGGTTTTGTGTGCTTTCAGCCTCTTCTGCTTCAATGCAGGTTTTTCTCATGGGTCCCACGTCTAGTTGTCACACAGATAATTTGTTTTCTTCCAGAGGAAATTGTTCCCTATGTAGCTGTAGGTTGAGTGTGTTCACAGGGGGAGGTGAGTTCAAGCTTTTCCTGTATCACCACCTTTAGAGTTTTCATTCTTACCAAGTTCTTGGGGTGGACACCGGAGCTTGAATCACCTTACTGGATGTGGTGCAGCTGATTGGCTCACCCAGCAGGTAGCAGAAGGCCCAGGTTTGGCCGAAAGGCTACCGAGGTAGGGAAACATCGCCTGCCTTTGGCCTGGAGCAGCCCAGCCAGGCCCCTCTCCCCGTGAGCGAGCTTCCGTGCTGAGAAGTGCCCTGCGTTACACGAGAAGTTACAAGTCACCCTCCAGATGAGTGTGGCTGGGCTGGTAAAATATGAGCTGAGTCAAGTCACCCCTTCCTAGAAACCTGAAACAGCTCAGTTTTTATAGGTCATTTGCAGGAACTTGAGCTAGTAGTTATGTTGATATGGGGCGCCCACTCAAGTCATCTGAGATTAGTGCCTCAAGGAGGCTGGTCTCGGAAGGAGAAGAACCGCAGACACACAGACAGCCTAGGGCACGAATCTGGCCCTCCTGGGGAGAGAGGACAGCTGGAGCCTGATGCTGGTTCCCAGCCCCTTGTGAGGACCAGCTGTACTCACTTCCCAGTCACGAATGTGTATGCAGGTTTCCATGCTGCTGGGCTTTTTATATAGGCTGCTTGGATTCTTTATTTGTGTAAGAGTCTTAAGTAGAAATGTACCCACCTCTGTGTCAGAAATGTTCTTTTTGAATTCATATAATTTTTTTGTTGTTGTTTCTTAAATTTCCTGGAATTCTGTGGAATTTGTTGCATCATATGAAGAAAGATCTCTGATTATTCCGTATGCATAGTCAAGTCTCTCAAAACTTCATATTTGGAATCATTTATTTGTGAGGATTCCTTTATTAGGCTATTTACACTTATACTATTTCAGAGCCTTGTAGATTTTCTCTCTGTAACCTAGCTGGCTCTTTTTCAATTACCACAGTATAATTAGGGATTATAATCTATATTCATATTTGATAGTGAAACATTCATTATTTCTTTCAAGAATTTCTTAGTACCTCTTACTTGTTTACTCAGCTACAGCAACTTAAAAATTATTTCATCAGGTTACTAAAATAGTCCCAGTAAACTTTTATCAAAATTGCATTATACTTATAAGTTAATTTGGAAAGATTTATCATTTTATGTTTCTGGCAGTAATGTGGAATATTTTTCCTTTTTGTTTATTTTAACACTTAAGAAAAATCTCTTAGCAAGTTGTACAGTCTTCTTCCTAAGGGTTCTTTACATTTTTAAAGATATTCTAAATAATTTTATATATTTTTCTATAAAAAATACTTTATTACATCCTCTAATTCTTTTTGGCTTATAGGTATAAGTTATTAATAATTTTTCTTATTCTTATGTATTTTATTGCACTTTTTTCTTCTAAGTTTTGTACTTTATTGTCATTAATTCTCCAGCTACATGATCATATTATCTCAATTATAATTTTATCTCCTTTCCAGTGATTGTGCTTTAAAATTTTTTCACCAGAATTATTTCATTGATTAAAATTTAAAAGAATATTAAATGATAAAGGTGAGAGGTGGATGGGCATTCTTCTCTTGATTTTGATAAGTCTAGTGCAACATTTCCCAGAATTCTATGCACTCTGGGGAAAAACCATAGTGGCACAGTATGGTCTGTGCAATGAAATCCAAGGATTTCATAATTGGGGAAACACTCTTACTATATTGCCCCTTTGAAATTAGCACTTTGCTCTCTACTATCCCTTAAAAAACTATAAAATGCATTTTACTAGTAAATGCATTTTTTACCATAAGAGGTTTTTAACTTTCTTGTGGGGATGGAGGGATACAAAAATGAGCTGATACTTCTCCAGGCAAGGAGGAGGAGCGCAGTCAGAGCAGGACCCATTGGTGACTTCCTCGGCACACGTCCAGGCAGGGAGTGAGATCTCACCTCCCCCTTCCTCAGTCTTGGAGATACTCTCTCAGGGAGCCCTGCTTCCCGGGCTGTGGCGGAGCGCATGCACACGGCACGCAGGCAGCGCTTTTCCACAGGCCCACGGTTCAGGGCCGAAGCTTTGTCTCTTTCTGCACCAGCCTGGCTCCTTACAGAGCCCGGGGGAAGCTGAGGAGGACCCAGCCAGTGACCCAGCGGGAGCAGAGCCTCTGGAGACGGTCCCTTAGCAGACCTAGGGGGCCGAGGGTCATCTGACCTCAATTTTTTAGCTCCCCTTAGGATGTGGGGTACTTCCTTTCTCAACTAGAGTTCTAATAACCATTTCTCAAAAGTAGGAAATGTTTACTGATCATGATATTGAATGTTTTCGAGGAACACTAAGATGTTTCCTGAAGATAAGGAAAGATTTCTTTGTAAATTAAAATATTGAATATTCAGTCTAGTTTATTGGGAGATGTGTAAAGATGCTTCAAAGCTTTAGGAGAACCTGCAGGGTCTTTGTAATCGGGGGTTTCGCAGATCATCAGTTGGTAGCAAGGACTTGCACAAATGCTCCTTTGAAATAGATTCCAGCTCAAGGATCATGTGTTTCTGTGAAGTGACAAGTGTAAACCACATCACAATAATCCTTATTATTTTGCTGGCAATTAATTAATGCTTTTCAGACTGAGAAGTACTATAATGACTATGTGACATAAGAAAATACATCAAAGGATGAAAAAGCCATCATGACATTCTGGCTCCCTTAGTGTGGTTCAAAGAAAATAAGGCAACTAAAAAGTATAACTTCATCAGCGATTAAAATGACAAATGGCGTTGGTCCGCTCTGAGTGGTGGCTATGATTCATTCCAGTATTCCTTAAGAGTCCACTTAGAACAATGTGGATTTGTTTGCTGGTTTTACTTTGTCTTATTGAAAAAGGTTTAATGTAGCTTACAAAGACCCACAGAGTATAACATGGTAAAAATAAGCGAAAAAGAAAACAAAAAATTAGGTAAAAGGAATTAATGTAGGATGAATTCAGGAGAGTGTGGTTTAGTGGCCAAAAGGCATAACATAAAGTCTTTTTTTGGGGAACTATGCAAAGAGAAACCTCAGAAGTACATGACTTAGATCCCTACTATGGGAAGCAAAATTATATCTGATAGAGCTGATGTCCGTAGTTGCTCGCAGAGAGGGCACTTCATACTGTCAAGGACAAAGTAGGAGATGGTATCAGAGAGAACGCAGTGAAGAGCTCATAGGAGTCCACCAGTCACAACAGTTTAAACTAAATCCACCTTCAAACGACCCTCTGTTACTTTTCCGGCAGGGCACGTACCTTGCAACAGAGAATTCTGAATCCCACCTTCACTTCACTTCTCCCTGGTGTGGTGATCTGATACATCATTATTTAAGCAACTATCTTCCACATTCATTAAGAAGACAGGAATTTGTTTCACTTTTATGTATCCCTTCTCCAGCTCTCTTCTTGATTGTTTATTTAGATCCAAATATCTGGTGTATAATTTTCTTCTCCTTGAAGAACTTCTTTTAAATTTCTTAAAGGCCGGTCAGTTGGCAATTCTTCCCTCGGTGTTTTCCTCCCCCTGAGAAAGTCTTTATTTCTCCATCGTTGAAGACAAAATTTGCTGGCAATAAAATTTTAGGTTGGGTTTGTTTTCTTTCAAAACTTTGAGTTTCACCCACTGTCTTGTAGTTTATGTGGCTTCTGGGAAGCTGGCTTTCCCTTGTTCCTGTTCACCTGTAGGTCAGGCACTTCTGCATCCCCTTGCTTATACCAGGAATTTCTCTTTGCCTTCGGTTATCTTCCTTTTAATATGCAGGTCTACCTGTGGTTTTATATTTATATTATATGCTAGTAATTCTGTGATGTAACCTCCCCCCCCCCATCTCCCATATAAGTTCACTAAACACTAAATTACTTTGTGAATGACACATTTGGGGCCACTGGGCTCCTTTGGGGCCGTGAGAACTGGTGTGGAGACCTGGTTCAGTGTGGTGTGGGACACAAATACCATTTTCTCGTGGTGACAGATGGTTTGACGTTGTAAGTCTGTGTCTTCTAACAGTGAGTCCTGAAAGCAGTACCCATATCTTATTTATATTGTAAATAATACTTACTCTCCAGCTTTCACTGCTTGAGAAAAATAACAGGGCCACAAATGTATTATTAGTATTCATCCCTAAACTCCCCAACGTGGAACCAATAGAATCGCAACACCTTCTCTTTCTTTTGACACCTGAAGAATATTCCTCAGCCACTGCCTGTGGGCATCCCCAGGGGTCCCTTAGCCTCACACAGCCAACTGGATAGTAACAGCGACACGCGTTCCCTGCTGGTTCTCCCCTGCTAGTGCCTCGGTCGCCTCCCCACCCCCAGGACCCCCGTGGGAGGCCTTGTTCCACCAGTTTCCGATGGTGCCTCCTGGGTGCCAGCTGTTTCTCAGCTTTTTCATTTTCAAGCACTTTCCTTGTGAAGCTTGGGACTCTTCCTTAAAGCTGATTGGGCAACAAAACGAATGCTTCTTGTTATGCAGCCTGAACATCCCATCCCAGAGATTAGGTGCCTGGAGGGGAGGATGGCCATCCTTGCTCAAGGTGCTGGAGCTCTGCCCACCTGGACAAGTTCTATCCACACCTCTCCCAGGAGGGCCCCGAGTCGCAGGAAACCAAACCAGTAGGCTTGCACACCCTCCTGGGGGGCCCTCTGACACTCCTCCAGCAGAGGCCAGTTCAGGTGAGAGTCTGATTTCAATTCATTCCAAGCCCAGGGCAGGTGGACTGTAGCTGCTCTCTGCTCCAGCCCTTAACCATGTGCATGTCCATGAGCATGGAAATCCATTTTAAGAGTTTTCTCTTCTTATGGACTTTTTAACCATTAATGGTGTGCCATCAGAATAGCCTCATATGAAGGCAAGGTCTTTTAAATTCTGGATTTTCCTGCATATGGAAGATAATCATGTTCTAAGATGTGCTTTCTGAAATTGGTGTGACCTCATGAAAGAACATTTCACAAAGCAGAACAGGAAGTGACCTGGTCTGAAATGACGGGCCAGACAGTGAGGTGGAGTGTGTTGCTCTTTGTCCTGTAAGGAAACAAGCAAGATCCCAGTCACAAACCGGGTATCGAAAGTCAGCTAATATTAGCAGAGGGGACATGTAAGAGAGACGTTAGTGGGTTCATCAGAGAAGAGGGAGACAGACAGGTGTCTGGGATGGGTGGTTACAGCAGAAGGGTGGCACGCAGAGCTCTGAGCCCCGTCAGCAGGGTCAGGTGCGGAGCCAGCGGTTGGGAGCCACAGGGCTCCTGAAGGCTTATATGCCCTGAGGATCACTTTTATGTGTGCATATCTTCCACTTCCACGGCTACCCTGTGAGGGGCTGATACCCGCGTTTTACAGATGAGTAACCTGGGGCAAAGGAAGGGAGACTTGCCCACCCACGTCCCCACGCCTAGTACGGGAGAGCTGGGGTCTGAGCTCTTCGTGTGATCTCAGACTTTATGCTCTTTACCACGGGGCTCTTCTCGCTCCGAGAGTCCAAGAGGTAAAAGCTTTTCCTTTCCCTGATTTTAAGAAAAATGTATTTAGTGTAGCCTTAGACTGGATAATAGAAAAAAGAAAATAAACTTGGTTCCAGTTTTGCAAAAGTAACCTCTCCGCATGGCAACTTCCTGTGCGACCACCTGAGGTCAGGGGGTCGGCATTAACCAGGACTGGGAGGCGCGAGCACCCTGCTTTATGTGGCAGGAGCACAGATGAGGGCTTAAAGGCACAAGGAAGGCGTCTCAGTGAACTTCCTCTGAGACTGTGTCAGTCTCAGATCATGTGTTAGATTTTTTAAGATTTTAGAAGTGTCTGCTTGAAATCAATGCATAGATGGCTTATTTAATCAATGCTTAGAAATATACGGTGTAGATTCCTGACTGTAACCCTACACCCATAGACGTCAGGATGCTGATCTGTAGATGTTCGCACCCCAAACCCTAACCTTGACCCTATCTGGCTGAGCACAGGGTGAGGCTTAGGGAGGGCTTACTGCACCCCCACGTAGACATGGGCTTTGTAAGGTGAGCTGTGGAGCTGGAAGGGAAAAATCTGGCCAGAAAAAGTAATTAATGTATTGTTTATAAAATAAACTTAGTATCTTATAAGATATGTATTTTTAAAATCAGGGACTGTATTTATAATCACATTGTACTTATACATGACTCTTGCTCCATGAATTAAGAGCTAAAGAGAAACAAGTAAATGAGTTAATACACATAAGTATGAATATATGCTCCCTCTAATATTCAAAAAAGGTTTAATTTTTAGACGTTCGACTTAGCGGTCTACTTACATTCCTCAAGAGAATGCCAGATGGTGAGAGTTTACATAGAGATCATTATTAAACAACTCACACTTTTTCCATAGTTCTACAGAAATAAAAAAAATTATTTTTGTTTTCAAAACATGTCCTATATATAGGCTTTTGTTTTTCTATTTCACTGGTAGATGCGTTATATCCCCCTTCTTTGCTCATTTTCGAAGCAGAAAGGAATGAGAAGAGATAAAGCAAATGAGCACATAATTTACTCTAGCAAAGAGAAGAATTTTGTTTTCAGATTTTCTGAGTAAGTTAGCACTTTTTGGCCAGTTAGTCTGTTACCCCCTCTTCCCGGCGGGGGTGGGACGCAGCCATCTGTGAGCCCACCGCTTCCAAGGGGTTAAGTGAGGAGAACATCATGCCCGTTTGGAGCTACCGTTCAATTCAAAAGCTGTAGTTTTTTTTCCTTGATATGTATGTTCTGATAAATTAAGTTCCCCAAAGAGAGACTGGGATAATTTGCAAAAGCTTGTATTGTAACAAACCAACACCTAGCCCAGTTCTCCAGAGGACATACAGGCTTCCACGGATTTCAGGAAACACTTCCTACCGGTAAATGAGAAAGTGGAAACGTAGTGTCCACGCCAATCTCTATCCAGATGTTGTCTTTTAGGACAAGAAGACCACACATACCTTCACTGTTGGCTAGAGGGAGGCACGTGTGAACACTTGCAGCGAACACTTGGGCCGCCTGTTCCAGGCCATGGGCCACCAAAGCAGACGGAGCAAACGCTCTGTCCCCTGGGGGCACTGCATTCTGCTGGAAGCACGCAGAGGGGCCCCAGAAATGACCAACTGAGGGAAAAGACCCGGGGCACTCACAGCTGTCAAAGGAAAATGAAACAGGCGGAAGAGCAGAGGGCAGCCAGCGAGCAGGGAGACTGAGGACGAAGAGGCAGTCTCAGACTTGCACACGAGCTGCTTCCTAGCGGCTCACGTGTGGGCCTGGGGTTTGCCATGGGGAGCTGCTCCCCCACGGAAAATACAACATGGGCGTTACACCCCCAAAACGGCTCGTAGAAGACTGGAGCCAGACAGCTAGCGAGCAGAGCTGGGATGGTAGCGGTCGGCTGCAGGCCCAGCGTTTGCCTCCCCACGGCTCTCCTCACGTGCAAGACCCTCATCACAGTATGGTTAGAAGGTTATTGGAGCATTACCGGGACAGTGATAGTAGATACCTGTGATCTGTAATCTAGCCACCTAGACCAGGAGTTAGCAGGAATTTTCTGAACAGGTCAGACAGTAAATAATTTTGGTTTTTGGGTCACACAGTTTCTATTGCATCTGCTTCACTATTATAGTGTGAAAACAGCCATAGACAACATATAGAAACCGGCATAAAGGTGAGGGGCTCCTCCTCTGGAGAGAAAAGAATCCTCATTGTCTCCTCTTTCCCTCCGTCAGCAATTCTGTGCCATAGAAGCCCCTCTCATCGCCTTAACTAGTGAGCCGGCACCCTGGGAGCTCCCTGGGGACTGCAGGTGCGCGAAGCGGCTGGGAGGAGAGACAAGGAGGAGCTCGCCTGAGCCTGCAGCCCTGTGGGTCTCCTTCCCTGCATTAGCCCTTCAGGCTGGCCTGTCCCAGGAGATGGGCTCAGAGGTGCGTGTCACCGCGTCTTTGTGGCTAGAGTTGAGTGGGTGCCGCATGCAAATCACTAGAGGAAGCCCAGGCATTTTCACAATTAAAACATGTCTGTGCACATCCTCTGTCTTCCTCTCCCGACAAAGAGGTAATGAGGAGATTAGCTAAAACTAATTGGGCTGTCATTGCTGAGAAATAATACTCTAGGGTGAGGAATTATTTGGGGTCAGAGGGATAGAACAGCATGAGAAATGGCATAATTTGGGGGATTAAGAGTTAAAGGGACTTGGAACTTGGTGTGTGTGTGTGTGTTCATAGCTCATCTATTTTGTGGTTTAAGTCAAGGTTTTATGCAAATCTTAGGAATTTTCACTACTGTGAAATACATTGGTGGAGGGGAGGCACTCTCCACTTCTTAGCTGAATGGCCTTGGGAGAGGTAGTTCCACCTCTCTAGGCTCTGTTTCTCACCTGCACAGGAGGATGGCACCTCCTTCCTCCTATCCGTGCTGAGGGGTAACAGACCTGCTAAATCAGAACCCACACCCGGCACTCCCCGACGCAGGCTGCCCATGAGGGACCGGGCAGTAAGCCGTGGTCTGCTTCTAGAGAGAAAGTAGTAAATGCTGCACCGATTCTACCCTTCCATCTGCAAAGGGGAACAAGAGTCAGGTTTTCAGTATGTCTGGCGGGAGCTTCGCATAGAAATACGGAGCACGTGGCGCAGGCGTTCCAGCCAAGTGGCCGAAGGAGGGCAAGGGGGCCGCCCGGCAGCGGCTGGAACCCCGCCTCCCCGGCTTGCGAGTGCATCGCATGGACAAGACGTCGGCCACCGGGGCCTCGGGTTCCTCGGGGCAGGACGGGGATGGGTGATAATACTTCCGCCCTTGGGTTCACGGTGGGCGATGACGGAGCGCGGGGCGGGGGCGTGGACGAATCCGTGGCCCGGCGAGGACAGAGGACCCTCCGGGACGAGTCGCTGCCTTTTGCAGCAGGAGGGTGTTGGCGGGGCGTTAGGGATCCGTCCTGAGCAATTAGGCAAAACAACCACATGGGTCTTCAGTGTGACTCAAAACGCTGCATATGATACTGTTTTTCCAAATGTCCCACGCTAAGTGTGTCCAGAATAGAGTGAGCGCCTGGATCGCGTGCCTGTTTCCCGGCCGGGCGCGTGGGACCCCAGCTCGGGATCGTCCGGGCCTGACTGCGGCCTGGGATGCGCACGGTGCCGAGAAGCGGTTCCGGCCCAGGGCTGGGGCAAGCCCTTGGGTTTCTGGTGTTCGTTTGGTTATTGTTCTGGCAAGAATTGCTCTTCGTAAAATCAAACAACGCTGCAGGCGCTCTGAACAGAGATGCAGAAAGAGGAGCCGCACCCAGATTCTGAATTTTGTGCGTGTATCTGAAAACCTGTTCTAGTCTCCTACTTACCGCCATGTGTGTGTTTATGAAAGAGCTTATTCCCATTTTACACATGGGCAAACAGACCTGGCGCCACGGCTTTCAGTCCAGGGTCTGGGGTGAAAACCTCCCTGGAGACCTGCAGGCCTAGTAAGCAAGTATTTCTTCTCTTTATAAATCTACCGCTGGACTCAGGAGCCAGGGGCTTTGCAGTGCGTGGCATTCCCACCTTCTGGTTGAATGACTTTCCTAATGAAATTTTTCTTAAAAAGACAAACCTACAGACAAAGAGGAGAAAGTGAAGAGATATTATGGTTTGAATGTCTCCAAGGTTATAAATGTGTCACAGGGTGGGTTTCATAAATGGGCAGGAAAACATAGATAATGTATGGAACTCATTAAAAACACGCTGGAAATGTACTGTGAAACAATGGGGTCGGGGTAGGAAGACACAGTAACACACCGTCTGTCGGGCAGGGCCTGTGGGGAGAAGCCTCAGTCTGAGTTCATTTTCAGACAGTGAGTGTCAAACCTTCTGTCTTTCCTCTGTTGTGGACCCCCAAAAAATCAATGTGTATGAGGATGCTTTCTAAAAGGTTCTCAAAATTGCCCATTAAAATTCTATTTTAAACAGAAGTACATGCTAGTACTTATGTAATATATTAACAATACCTGCAGTTTCCTGCATTCTGCTTACTAGGCAGTGAAGAGGGACCTGAAAGCCCCTGGGGTGGGAGCTGGCCAAGCTGAGCCGGGCTCTCCTTTCTGAGTGTCCCTGACTTAGGTTTAGGGTTCATTTCAAATGTCAGCAGCTCTGCTTTTCTCTCAGGTCACCAGGACAGCAGTTAGATGAGTAAGGGGCTGCATTACTGGCCCTGACAAGGTGTCCTGCACCCCGGTTTTGCTTTAGAGTGCGTGGGTGTAGCTCAGGGGGGAGGGGGCTCCCCTCGCAGGGCAAGTTCCTTATGGAAGGAGGACAAGGGGGAGGGCAGGTTGGGAGAGTTTCTAGTGCTCACAGCTGGCCTGGGTTCAGTAACCAGCCCTCCGTCTGTCCCTCCCCTCTGGTGGGGCTCATGCTGTCCTCGCCCACCAGCCCCTTGAAGCAGGAACTCCATGGGTGGGTCCCTGGTGACCGGCAAACCCCAGGCCCATTACATACCAGGAACAGAGGGAAGAGAGAATGGCTGTTACTTTCCACCCCTTGCCCAGATATGCTGGACGCTCTCCCTGGTATACCTCCACTGGTATGTACGTGAACTAATGCCAGGGAAATTCTGGAAATTCTGGGTGAAAACTTCCATTTACCCCACAGTGAGTCCCCAGTTCACAAAGGTCTTTTCTATCTCCATCTGTCCTGCTGACCCTCAGGCAGCCTGGGCCTAGGGCTACTTAGCCCCACGCCATCACCCTGCGGAGAGCAGTGAGGGCGGCTGCGAGTCTGCACCCTGCGGGCTCAGCGGGCCACCTGGGGGGGACGAGAGGGGGACGCCCAGACCGAAAGTGGCTTTGGGAAGAAGGGCATACCAGTTAAGTCCTGTGGGGAGAAGAATTTGAGGAAGAAATCCTATCCAACAGGACATGGAAGGTGCCCATGAGGAAGGTGACTTCCTGTTGAATCCAAGGATCTGTGGGGATCAGCGTTTGGCCTTGGGCCCTGGCGCAGCCTCCCTGAGCCACCTTGTGATGGGGGAGATGGACGTGCTGTCCAGGAGTGGAACCAGCCACTGTTCTCTCGGTCGCGCTCTGCACCGGCCAGGGGAGCAGACAGTGCAGCCAGGGCCCTCGGTTACACCTGTCTCCCTGGTGCGCAGCCCAGACCCAGCACGTCGTGGGCGGCGTGTCGGCACTGAGCAAACCCCTGGGCAGCGGCCATTCCTTCCACATCTCTGGAAGCGCCACGTGGTCTCCTGGGTCTGGGCTGCCACCCAGCGCCTCCCTCCTGCCCTTTGCTATGGCGCAGAGAATGTGGGTAGGGACAGACGGTTCTGCATTTAGGGGCTGCTGGAGGGATGCCCCGTGACAAAAAGCCTGTCATGGGTAACATTACAATTTACGATTGTCTCATGGGTGAAAAATGGCTTCCTGGTCTCATAGGTTATTGCAAAGCATTTATTGTAGAAAGTGCTTTACTGAGGAGATTTATTTCAAATGTACTTTTAAACTTTCATGAACTCTTCTCTGACAGCCTGCCTTCCATTCTTTCCTGTTGGGCGGATACCCAGGCACCAGGCTCTTCCTGTGCATTTCATTCGCATGTAGGGGATTTGCGCATTGCCCCACTCTTTGCCCTAACACAGTGCGATGAATCCCAGACGTGGTGCCCCCATCTGAAGTGCCCACCTCCCCTGGTCTTCAGGCCGGCAGCTGGAGGGCTGGGTATCGGCGCTCTCCCTGCTTTCATTGTGCCTGAAGACATGGAGAGCAGAGGCCCGGGAGAGGCTGCTGGCCCCTGGGTCGCAAGCCCCAGGCTGTGATCAGTCTCTGTGACGCCATTGGCTTCATAACTCCCTCCACCTCGCCATCCACAGTGTCTCTGTACTTGGTGTTGAGAAATCAGTCCTAAACTGTCTAATTCCCCAATTTCAGGGTGGAGCTTATGAAAACTTGCTTTTGACAGGCTGTGAGGCCCACTCACTCATCTCCCAACGCCTTCCCCTTCCTTCCCCCAGGAACTTTGTTTTCCTGCTGGAAGAGAAAACTGAGCAGGACAAATGGAGCTCCAGGCCACTGTGCCTCCTGCACCAGCAGGTCAGGGGGTGGTGGCTGTGGAGGGGGGAGAGGGGAGGAGAGGGTGGCACAGGAAGAGGGGTGCTGGCTGAAACCCTTTCGTAGAGAGTTTGCCGCTGGCATCACTGTTCTCCAGCCGTCCTTTCGCCACCAGTGGATTGTGAAGTGGCAGAGCTGGAGGGTTTCTGCTTTGGAGTCTTGTGGTGAGGCCAGGGAGGGACTTGCTTTCTTGAAGGGTTGTATACTCTGTGCCCAGGTGGGCTGCCCACCCCTCATGCTCCCTTCTTCCAAATCAGGCAGTTAATTGTGGGGCTTTTCAAAGCTCCCTTACTCACCTATCTTTTCTTGAACCTGCTTCCTGAGGAGGAAGCCACACCGATTTGTGACCATTTCCTGGTCCCCACTTTTCAAGGGCTACAGGACAGAGCCAGTCCTTTCTCATTAGGGTACTGCTCACATGGTAACTTTTGCATTTTGTTATTAGGGGTTTTATCTAATTTACTTTTGGGAAGAGAGGTTGTATGATGCAACATTATTTCACCTCCTTCCCCAGAATATGATGCAAAAAGTCAACGAGGAGCAACACTTACAGCTCCACCAAGACACAGGGCCATTCTGTCCTCTATGGGCACAACCGAGCTCCCGAGGAGGGGGTCAGGCCCTGCGCTGGCTCCTGGATTCCTCTCCAGGAATCTCTTCATTCTCAGCCCCGCCCTCCAGCAACCCTCAGCCCCTCAATACGGGGCACCCTGCCGTCCACGTCTCCTCCACCCTCTCCTTGTGTTACCCTGTAGCTGAAATGCTCTTCCCTGGCACATCTCTCCTCCCAAAACACACTCAACAATTTGCCAGCTACTCACCGCAGTGTCAGCCTTGGGACGACCAGCCCCAGCCCACTCCTCTCCCACCACGACGGGCTCTATGCTCAACTCCAATGTGTCCATCGCGTTTCTGTCACTCCACATTACTCTTTATCCTTTCGAAAGGTAGCTTCTCCTGACTAGATGTGACTCCTTGAAGCAGGAACAGTGGTTTTTCTGTATTAGAGCACAATGGCTGGTGCACAGTAGGTCAAAGAATACACATACACTAAAATGAAAAATTACAAAGAGCTGAGAGACTTGCAGCTCTATGGGGTGTGTAGTTCACAGCAGAACTCGGAATCTTTCCTCTAGAACAGGGACTCAGTAAATGATTTGTTGTAGAATTTTTGGCCGTTTATTCTGTCACTACAATGGAGTGCCTTCAAAATATGGAAGCTATTTCTCACAGGCAGTCTGAGTGAATACATTCTCAAATAAACAAATAGGAGAAGTCACAGCTCTCAAGGGGAGAAACTGGCGCCAGCCCACAGCTTTAGTAACAGTATTTGCTCTTTGTGGTCTATGCTTTGGCTGCATTTTTTTCTCTCGTATTAAAAATGGTCCCGAATTATCTTTGCTCTTCTCTTTATTCAGTGGATAGCCTTTAAAAAGAAAAAAAAAAACATAATAAATGAAGGGAAATAAAAATTTTAATATGTAACAAAAAATACAATTCTAGTAAAGAAACAGACAGAGGTTTAATTTTTAAACTACATTCAATAATTTGTTGTCAACCCCCCCTTTTAAAAGACATGTCATCTAATAACATCTTAATATTAAATATATCTTTTGATCAGTAAATAAAACACCACTTAGTTACCATTAGACGTAGGAATGTGGCCGGAATGCTTTAAGAGCTTAGAGCCCTGGGGCTTCCTGCGTCCCTCAGGCCTGAGGAGTCGGCACATTTTCAAGCAGATCTCAGGGAATTTCTTGGGCAGAACTACCTTCTAAGAAGTCAAAGCAGAGGAAAATGTCCAGAGGTATTTTTTATTTCCCTTGAAAGATTTAGCTGCACTTCTAGCTGCACACATTTATTTCATTTAATTTGAATGTGACACATTTGAAGAAAATGCTATTAAAATAGTTCCCCAAAGACATTAGCCTTTATATAGAAGAAACAGTGGTTATAGCAGCTGAGTTATTTGTAGGAAGTTTGCACTGCTGAGGCAGGATCTTTGCTAGTTTATCTGTGAACGGACAGATATGATTGGGCATAGAAAGAGATTTAAATGAAGAAAAGGAAAGGGGGCACTGTAGTAGGCAGAATAAGTCCCCCGGTATCTCTCATTTATGTGGGACCAGTGCACTCACAAGGGTCTTTACATGTGGAGAAGGGGGGCAGGATGGGGTCCGAGTTACAGGGAGATTAGAAGATGCACTGGCCGCCGGTGGAGAAGTGCTTCTGGAAGCGAGAGTAGTCAGGGGAACAGATGCTCCCCAGTCCCCAGAGATGAGTGAGGTTCTGCCAGGACCTGGGCGGCAGCACCGTGAGCATTCCAACCTCTCAGATTCTAAATGTGTGCTGTCTGGTGATTTGTTTAAGACAGGTGCATTCGTGCAACAAAATGCTACAGTCGTTAGAAGTGATAACTCAATCAGAATACCTAATGTGGAAAATATTCATTGTATATTGTTAGGTTGGAAAAACAGATGAGGTAAGACCATAGATAGTAAAATCAAGTAGAAAAATTCTTGTGTACCTGTTTATATAAAATATGAAAGATATGCTGTAAGTTGTTACTTTATGGATGCTGGGATTCTTTTTTTCCTTCTTTTTCTGTATTTCCTGCATTTCTTTTGTAATCAGAAAATAGAATGAAATGCTGAAAGTGATTGACCTTAAAATGAGACAGGGCACCATTTTCTCTCTCTTCAAAATCTTTTTCTTGACTAAGGAGACAAGCTCTAACTAAAATAAGTGTCTGTATGTTAACTTGCACTCAATCCTTTACCAAATGTCCTCATACCAAACATACTTTAAAAGATAAACTGTTAAATGTCTACCTGCTTTATTTTTGAATTTTTTTTCTATGAACAGATATTTGAAACATATGAGATTAAAAAATATTTTTGGCATACAAAGCTTAATCTCTGAATGATATTTGTGTTAATGGTGTCAGGATTAATTATAATAGCAGGAGAGTACTTGTGTCTAAGATTAAATGTCCAGGTGAATGAACATATCCTCATGGATTCAGCAGGACAATCCCTTTTACCTTTCTCTGCTGGATTCTCCACTGGAACCCATTATTAAAAAAAAATCACTGCCTTTCCTTTATGCTTTACATATTTGATTTTCATTAGTGGTGGGTTTTACTGTTCATAGAGAACATAAGGAAATTAAATCTCTGAAAGCAGGATAAAACTCTCAGTGTTTAGTTAAATGCTTTATTTGAAGCCAAGTGCAATTTTAGTAACTGTTACTTATCTACAGAAAACTGCTGACTTCAGTGTAAAGGCCTGAGTCCAAGTTACCGTGTAGCGTGTGATTGTTTAGCGCCTGGGAGGCAGCAGGTGCGGCGAGCAGTGGGGGCTCCGGCATCAGGCTGCCTGGGCTCCAGTGGCATCGCTCTCGCCGTCCTGTCTCCTGGGGCTGCTGTGGGGTGATCAGTGGACGGTGGTCGGTACATCTGGACACCCTTTTTCTGAGTGGTGTTACTTGAACTATGCAATTTCAGAAAATCTGGGAACTGCTTGTGTTTATATTCTCTGTGGTTATTTGAAAGCATATCTTCTTATTCACTGTGAAAGTCACACACATGTGACAAGGTGCTGTTGTATGGAACGCAAGCTGGCAGAAATGACAGAAACTTATATTTGATGTCTGTGTTTATGATAGTTTTCTATCACCTCATTTGAATGAGAATGTGAACCTGCACCAAGTTTCTCTACAATGCTTTATACAGGGTATGTGAGCTCCTTATTCTGTGACAGAGCGTAAAGAGGACTAAGGTGCTTTTAGGTGCAAGTCATAAAGGAAAACAGAATCGTACGTCATCTTGGCCTCCGAGCTCTCCCAGGAAATGGCGGGAGTCCCAGTTCCCTCATTCTGTGTACAAAAAGCCACTGGGGAATTTAGTCCTTGGTGGGTGAGCCTAAGTTATAACTTAAGGGGAAAATTTCATGAAAACAATAGCCCCTTGCCGGAAGTTATGTTCATTTGCTTCGTTATTACTATTAAGAATTTTTAATGTCTACGCTGAACTCAAACCTATGAATTAGGTTTTGTGAAATAGCAACTATTTCAAAGCCTTCAAATACAATCACAACAAAATCCTAACAATGAAATGGGCACTTAAAACAGGTGGAGGTTTCTCCCAGATGTTGAATCAGAAGTGACCAAAAAAGCCAGATTACTCATGTAAAAATGAGAAATAAAAGCTAATTCTTAAGTCAGATTAAATAAGCAAATGAAATAGCCTTGGTTTGCTGATTGGTTTTACTCCTTGGGATAAATTCTTTTTAGACTTCATGTTGAGACTCTGTGGGACCTTGGGATATTCTTGAGATGTAGGTTTAGACTGTCAATTCTGTGGTAAATTTTAGATACAAAATAACATTTCATATTTTAAAAACAAACTTCTAAAAGTTAAGCATTATATCATTAAGAAAGTTTATAAGTTTTCACAATCACTGTTTTAACACAGAAATCTGTTTATTAAACCAAACAAAACAGGAAAATTATACCAGCCCTCAATTTTTGAATTTTCATTTAAATAAGCAAACTCTAAATCCACACCTTAAAAGATGTTTGTGCAGCTATGTATTTCCAAAATACTCATATTATCAATAAGATTTTCACATTATATTCACCAACAGTATCACAAAAATTCTTTTTGTTTACGTAACTGTAAGGAACAGTAATTCTAGAAACACTAGAAGAAAAAAGCATAGCAATGTCCACAGTTACAAGAAAAAGTGCACATTACTTGGTCACAATCACAGTCATTACTTTAAAAACTATAACAAGTAGGTAAGAAATATCACTGATGCCTTAAACTCATTATCAAAAACTGAATGACATACATTTACATGAAATAAAGCAAATTCAGGAATGCACAAAGAATTTGTAATCCAAACAAAGCTTAAAAACAAAAAAAAAATTGTACAAGAAGCATGGAGTGATGTACTTCTCCCTAAATATTTTAAAAATAGGCTTGCCTCAGTGCACAAAGAAAACACCATTCATGTGTATCCAACACTATAAAATAAGAGAAGGGCAATGGGTGGGAATAGGAGGGGACGGTTCACTACAGCTGCATCCACTGAGAGTTCTTTACATCCTTTTAACTAGAACTGCAAATTATACAAATCATATCAGGAGAGGTAACGGTCTTTTTGGAAACTGTGAGATAGAGAAACGAAAAAACTACACACAAGAGTGCAAATTTTCAGATTGTCACTTGCAACCTCTTAACATTCAATCATCGACGTCCAGTAGCTGCTGGAAGGACGTGTGTAAGTCAGCAGCTGCAACCCGGGGTGAGCTGTGAGAAACCGAGGTGTGATTTTTTTTTTTCAATGCTATGTCTTTATTTAATTAAAAATTCTGTAATGAAGACCACTATGGGAAAACTGTAATGTCGCGTGGATGCTTGAGATCAGCAAAGTGCAGAAATGTAGGCTTCTCTTAGAAGTAGTTCCTGATGTGACGATTTAAAGAATGTAGGCAAGGGGTTGTTTTTTTTTTCCCAGCATCAAGTGTTTTTTTTTTTTTTTAGAAAGAATTTGGAAAGAAGAGAAGGCAAAGGGTCGTGGAAAAGGTACTTAAAGTAGTTTCTCAAAACAGTTTTCTTTTAGGACCTATGAAAAAGTTATCAAAGTAAAAATGACAATTTTGAATGAAAAACAATTTTCTTTTTATAAAAATTACATATTTTGTTTTAAAATACAAGATCCTTTTCATTGTTATATCCTGTAGCAACAAGAAATTTGGCTCTTTTTTTTTTGCCAGATACTGCAGCTTTCAGTCCAATAAGTCAGCAAATTCCACCAATATTTCAGCTGGATCTTGAGCTATTTTTTTATACCACAGGCTTCTTCTGCTTTATCCTTGAATAAGGAATATACAGCCTTTCTTGCCCCAGTATTTAAGCTGACATTAAAACAAAAGCAGTAGGCTGGGCACATTAAAGCATCTCAAGGGCTTCAGAGGCCAGAGTTCCCTTGAAGCACCTAACACATCACTTTACGGACCAGGGACAATGTGGCAGGATGGAAGTATTTCTCTTAAGACTGCAGTGAGACCAGAAGCGTCTCTGCTGAGGAATCAGAATGTCACTAGTGGAAACTGCAACTTTAGATCCCAGTGAGTAGGATTGGCATTCAACTCAGTTCTGTTGTAAAATAAGATTTTCTAGTTCATCTGCAGAACGCAGTAAAAATGCAGCTGATTCTCGATACCCGGCAACGAGCTGTCTCACAGCATTGATTTCGGTCGGACTCAGCTGAGGTCTGGAGTTTGAGCCGCTGGAGGGCCCTGAGCTGGTGGCCAGCTGCCTCTTCACGCTGAGATCCGTAGGCCCTGGGAAATATAATCACAGAATTAGACACGGGC
Organism: Phataginus tricuspis; assembly: GCA_029783875.1. Taxonomy (NCBI): domain Eukaryota; kingdom Metazoa; phylum Chordata; class Mammalia; order Pholidota; family Manidae; genus Phataginus; species Phataginus tricuspis. The sequence goes on along the minus strand of JAQQAC010015530.1, from coordinate 1,096,824 downwards.
AACTTCCTAGTTCTTTGAACCTGAGCACTGAATAAGTCACTGTCAGCGCGCTCTTCTGGGAGGAGCTGCCGACACTTTAGTCAAATTCTTCTGCTCTCAGGACTCAAGCGCCACATGGCACCAAATGAGTGGCCGGGTACCCTAGACTTCTCGCCAGTCACCCCACTGGGGAAAAGAGCCAAGCCTACTCCTAACATGTGCTTTTGAAAACTCAATTTTAGTCTCCCTTGCACATCTTGTAGAAGTTTCTCTAGAGTGGTGTGAAACCCTGGGAATTACCAATAATTTTTAACAAATGACTGAGACCTGTACCAATTCAGGAAGAAGAACAATCCTTGATTGTGATGCTAATGACTCCATGTACAAATTCTTCCTTTGAGAACGGAGGTGGGGGGGAGACCCCACACGCATTTAACCACTTCCAAGGGGCACAATAAGGAAGTGAGCTGGGTATTATCATTTCAGGCAAAAGATTTTTTTCCGTCAGGTTGACTGGTGCTTAAAAATATGGACAAAACAGACTGAAGTTTGGGGCAGAAGCATGCAGTAAGTAAACGATCAGCACATACAACGCCACAAAGACTGACTGGAATACTGCTGTAGGTAGTGTTAAGTCATGTCTATATTTATTTGCACAAAAAATTCATATATGTCAAAACTTATTACATATATTTAAACCAAGTCAGGTCTGTTTTTTTGATGATAATTTATAAGTTTTTACTTACAAAGTTCTTTAAAAATCTTATGATTTGGATCAATTATTTTTGGATTATCAGGATCTTATTTATATACCTAAGAATTCATTTTACCTTTCATTAAGCAATTGTGATAAATTTTCAGTGAGTAATAAATTAAAAATCCTTGAATACAATATTCCTAAGCACATAATTAAAAGCATGCTTAAAAACTAGTGATACTATAACTTGAAAGTATTTTAACCTATTTTTTTCTAAACATACTGTAACTTTTCATATAATTGTATTCATTTCATGAACTAAAACGAGGGATGTTACTTTATCCTCCTAGTTCTCCTTGAGGCATGATGCAGACACTCCACCTCTACCCTAAGGAGGCAGATGTCCCATGAGAGGGAAACAGCTTCACTTGGGAGTTAATTAGGACAGAGACAAGACTGCCACACAAGAACTCTTGGCATCTGAAAGAAACATTATTTCTGCTTCTGCCATGGCCTTTCAAAAGCTTTGATTTTCTAGCAGAGGTTATCTTCCATTTGTCCTACTATTTACCAAGTCATGATACTGAAGAGCTGAAGGGAGAGGTGTAGGGAGGTCACACCAGCAAACGGGAATCACCAAGCAAGTATCCAAGCAAATCATTAATAGCAAACAGTTTATCTGGAGAGTTCTGAGTGGGTTAAAACAGCGTTATGGCACTTGGGCTGTCTTGGCTATTGTGAATAATGCCGCAGTAAACATAGGGGTGCATATGTCTTTTTGAACCAGAGATTTTTTTTTCCTTAGGGTAAATTCCTAAAAGCAGAATTAATGGATTGTATTGTATTTCTAATTTTAGTTTTTTGAGGAACCTCCAAACTGCTTTCCACAGTGGCTGCACCAACTGATATTCCCACCAACAGTGCATGAGGGTTCCCTGTCTCCACATCCTCACCAACACTTGTTATTTCTTGCCTTTTGGATAGTGGCCAATCTCACTGGTGTGAGGGGATATCTCATTGTGGTTTTGATTTGCATTTCCCTGATGACTAGCAATGTGGAGCATCTTTTCATGTGCCTGTTGGCATCTGTATGTCTTCTTTGGAAAAATCTCTTCAGGTCCTCTGCCCAGCTTATTTTTTTTTGGTGTTATATGAGTTCTTAATTTCTGATATTAAACCTTTATCAGACAAATGATTTGTGAGTATATTTTCCCATTCAGTAGGTTGCCTATTATTGATGGTGTCCTTTGCTGTGTAGAGCTTGTTAGTTTGATATAGTTCCACTTGTTTATTATTGCTTTTGTTTCCCTTGCCTAAGTGTCCATTCATAGATGAATGGATAAAAATGTGGTACATATACACAGTGGAATATTACTCAGCCATAAAAATGGAATCTTGCTATTCATGACAAAATGGATAGACCTAGAGGGTATTATGCTAAATGAAATAAGTCAAAGACAAATACTATATGATTCCACTTATATATGGAATCTAAAAAAGTAAAACGGAATAAACTGGTGGTTGCCTGGGGGAGATGGGAAAAATAGGTGAAGGGGATAAAGAGGTTCAAAATTCCAATTATAAAAAAGTCAAAGGGATAAAAAGTACAGCATAGGCAATATAGTCAATAATATTGTAATAACTTTGGAGCCATGATAAGTACACTTAATGAGCATTTCATAATGTATGTAGTTGTTGAATTGCTACATTGTACACCTGAAATCAATATATGATTGACTCCAATTAAAAAAGAAGCATTATGATGTAACAGGGATTCTGGTCACTGAATGAAACCACTTTAAATTTCCTTTTTTCTCTTTAACATTCAAGAATGCCAGTACCAGCACAAATCTCTGTGAAAGAAAATGGAAAGGACATTCTTCTCAGTTACGTGGGCACCTAAGTCTGGCCAATTGTCATCCCTTTTTTAGCAGCTGCAACAATGTGTGATGGTCTTGCTGACAAGTTTAGCTGGAATTGAGGGAGGGTGGGGCAAGGGCACCAGTTCTTTTTGGGTTGACAGATTGTGATTTTATTCTAACCCTACAGTTTATCCTCTACTTCCGGTGCAAGGGTCCACGCTTCCAAAACACGACATGCCTGTTGCTCTACTCGAGACCATTATTGACACAGGCACACAATGCATGACCCTGTGATTCAGAAGCCACTCACACCTGTTACTAATTTCTTTCAGAAAGTTGACATTATCTTGGTTTGTTTTGGATCTACGGGATCAGGATTGAGTGTATAAATCAAAATGACAAGGAGTTCTTTTTGCTGAGTATTTATTATGCAAATCTTCATAGTTATAAAGTTGGGTAAGGAAGAAAAATAACATGTAAATATGCAGAAATGAACAAATTATTTAACTAGTGACTACTCTTGCTCTCCCTGTTTGCCACTAGTATTCGTTTCTGCCTCAATGAGTCATTGACATACTTGACTGGTTTGGCATTAACCCAAATAACAAAATATAATTAAAATTTGAAATCTTACTGTGATTGATGAATATTCTATGAAGACGTTAAGTTTAATGAAGACCAGGAAAATATTTTTGGAGACCTACTCCAATTACAGACAAGGCCACGAAAACTATGGTTGTAGAAGAGAGGGACCAGTGGACAAGAAAATGAGCATCTAATAACATACAGATGCTTCAAGAGAAAATGATTTGAATATCTAGTATTAAAGAAAATATTCAGGAAGCCTGACAAGGCCATTTTTATGTACCTAAATTTTAACCAAAATAATGCATTCTGAAAAACTGAATAAGAAATAACACATTTCATGCATTAAAACCCAGCAAAACTAACCCTTGATTTTTTTTTTAAGGCTCAAGGGCACATTTAAATTATAATTCTAATTACATGAAAATGTATATCCGTAATTCTTTATTTTTTAAACTAAAGTATCAAATACCTTCCGCCTATTTTGGGTTCCTATTTTAATCATATTCATTTTCGTGGCCTCCTTTTGGTTATTAAGGAGCGCCCTGATGGCTGGCACCCTCTGCATCACCACATCATGCTAGACAGCTGGAGGGTGCATGGCACGAAATAAGACTGAGTACTTGTGGAATAAGTGAAGTGCAAATACTTTTGACAGCTGGCATGTGAGAAATGGAGAATAAGTGATGTCATTCAAAACACACAATTACAGTTAAAACCAGTAACTTAAGAAAAGTTACCTCCACTGCATGGGAATATTATTATCGCCATAAACATTATCCAAAATTAATTGGTTATAACAGTACTTTCTGCGAGAATTGTTGCTGAAAAGAGAAAAATAGTTATCGTGCATTTCCTAAATGTTTGTTTTACCAGCAAAATGAGTCTTGAGTTGGGCATTAAATCAGTCCTAGCTGCACGCAAGCTCCTGTGTGCCTTCACCAGAATCTCCACTCCAAAGTCACACGTTCTGAAATGCTTGGACAACTGGCAATTCATTTAACAATTTAAAATAAGGGAGATTTTCTAATTCATGCTTTAAAATGGGTTGGCAAACCTTTTATACAAAGGGCCAGATAATAAATATTTTAATGATTTCAGGTCAAGAGGTATGTAGGTCTTATATAAAAAGAAAGTAAATTTATGCAAAAATCTTCTGAGGTATAATTGACATATATGTTTCAGGTATACAACATGATTTGGTATTTATATATATTGCAAAATGATCCCAGTAAGTCTAGTTAACATCCATCACCACATATAGTTACAAATTATTTTTTCTTGTGATAAAAACTACTTACTCTTAACAACTTTCATATATACAATATTAACTATAGTGGCCATGCTGTAATTACATCCCCATGACTTATTTGTAAATGGAAGTTTGTACCTTTTGGCCCCCTTCACACACCTCATCCAAACTACCACCAATCTGTTTTCTGCATCTGTGAGTTTTGGATTTTGTTGTTTCTGTTTTTTTATGATTCCACAGGTAAGCAAGATCATACAGTATTTACTTAGCAGCATGATACCTTCTAGGTCTAACTTATTTCACTGATCATAATACCCTGTAGGTCCATCCATGTTGCTGCAGATGGCACACTGCCTTCTTTTTTGTGGATAAATAGCACACACACAAATACTATTTCCTGATCCATTCACCCATCAGTGGACACTTAGGTTGCTTCCATGTCTTGACTACTGCAAATAATGCTTCGGTGAATGTGGGAGTGCACATGACTTTTCATGTTGGTGTTTTCAGTCCCTTTGGATAAATATCCAGAAGTAGGACAGCTGGATTGTATGGTAGGAGGAAGGACAGCTGGATTGTATGGTAGGAGGAAGGACAGCTGGATTGTATGGTAGGAGGAAGGACAGCTGGATTGTATGGTAGGAGGAAGGACAGCTGGATTGTATGGTAGGAGGAAGGTACTCAAACCTAATTTAGGATAAAACATAACCATGTGCTGCTAACAATATCTTGTGGATTTTACTCATTTTGCCTTCAGGTAAAATTGCAGTAAGAAGAGGCCTTACAATTTAGGACAAGGTCCGTGGGTCCCAAAAGGGCCCTCCTCAGAGCTCATGCTCACTGCTCTGGGAAGACAGTGGAGGAGGTACACACTTTAGCGTAACAAGGCCATGTTTAATGACGACTAAAGTCGGTCATACAGGCAAGTGCTGTGGGGCTCGGGGAGTGAGCACCTCCCCTGGGCTAGGGACTCACGCTGTCCCCTGTACGGCCTCTCAGTGGGGATGGCAGAGCAGATGACTAGCTCAGTTTTACTGTTGGGAAAACTGAGGTTCACTGGCTTGCCCAAAGCCCCACAGGGTTCCCGGTCCTTCCTCCTCCATAGCTGCCGTCAGCACGGAGGTAATCTGAGCAGTGGGGCAGAGGAGGGTGAATGACCCCAAAGGAAAGCAGCAAGGATGTGGACACAGCTGGGGTGTGTAGAGATGCTGAGAGGTACTGGCTGAGGGGAGATTGGATGGGGGTAGTTTATTTTTTAAAGCCTGAATTTATTTCTAGTTAAAATTGCTCAAGAGACTTTAACAAGGCCCAAAGATGTCTGAGTTTAATATAGTATTGAGGTGGTGTCTCTTGGTTCACCTATTGGTAGTGAATCAATTTGATCTTGGTTAATTTACATTTACATAGGTAGTGTTGACTTTTTCTGACTCCCAGAATCTTTCATATGGGACCATCAGTCCATGAATGATGAAGAAAGCAATTCCAGGAAAAAACGACATTTGCTGAGCCGAGCTCCATCCTTCCTGCATTATTCTGGGAAACCAAGGCCCTCTAAGTGTCAGTGTGGGTGGCTGAGATCATGAGTCTGATTTGGCATCAGGGTAATGCTGGCCTCAGAGAAATGACTTTGGAAGCATTTCCTCCTATTTTTCAGAAGAATTTAAGAAAAATTGGTGTTCTTTAAATGTTTGGCAGAATTCACCAGTGAAGCCATCTGGTGTTGGGATTTTGTTTGTTGGGAAATTTCTGATTGCTGTCTCAATCTCCTTACGACTAGTAAGTCTTTTCAGATTCCATTTCTTCATAATTCAGTCTTGGTAGGTCATATATTTCTAGGAATTTATCCATTTCTTCCAATTCTTGGCATATAATTGTTCAAAGTAGTCTCTGTATATATGTGGTATCAATTGCAACGTCTCCTTCCATTTCTGATTTCATTTCAATTGTTTTTTTGGTTAGTCCAGCCAAAGGTGTGCAATTTTACCTTTTTTAAAATGATTTTAGCTTCATTAACCAGTTCTATTTTTTGGTCTATTACATTAATTTCCATTCTGATACTTATTTTCCTCCTCCGGCTAACTTTGGGCTTCATTTACTCTTCTTTTTCTGGTTCCTTGAGGCATGAAGTTGAGACCTCTCATGGTTCTTGATGTAGGCATTCATCGCTATGAATCTCTCTCTTAGAACTGCTCTTGTTACATCTCACAAGTTTTGGTATGTTAATTTTAATCAGTCCCAAGGGTTTTTTTTTTATTCCTCATTTGATTTTTGACCCACTGGTTGTTTAATCTGCACATATTTGTGAATTTTCCAGTTCTCTTCTTGTAAGTGATTTCTGGTCCGCACCATTGTGAAAGGAAAAGGCACTTGAAATGGTTTCAATCTTAAATTTATTAAAACTTGTTTTGTGGTATAACATGATATATCCTGGAAAACATTCCATATGTACTTTAGAACAATGTATATTCCATGGCTTTTGGATGGAATTTTCTGTATATATTTGTTAAGTCCATCTTGTCTAACATGTTATTCAAAGCTGATGTTTTCTTATTGATATTCTGTCTAGATAATCTACCCATTGATGAAAGTCCCCTACTATTATCCTACTGCTGTCTCTTTCTTTAGATCTGTTACTTTATATATTTAGATGTTCCTATTTTTGGTGCATAAATACTTACAAATGTTATAGCCTCTTCTTGGATTAACTCTTTTATCATTATGTAAGGACTTTGTCTCTAATTACAGTTTTCATCTTAAAGTATATTTTGTATGATATAAATAGCTACCCCAGCTTTCTTTGGTTTCCGTTTGAATAGAATATATTTCCATCCCTTCACTTTCAGTCTCTGTTTCTCCATACATCTGAGTGAGTCTTTTGTAGGCAAGATCTCAGTTGGCCTTTTTTATTTTATATATTCAACCACTCTAAATGTAATTGGACTAAGATATAAAGTAATTATTCATACACATGTACTTATAAAACATAAAACAGCAACAAAAAAGAAATAAGTCCTCTGGTCCTTTCTTCTCTTGCTCTTTTTGTGATATGAAAATTTTTGTAGTGATATGCTTAGATACAAAAACCAGACAAGCATGCCACAAGAAAAAATTAGAAGCCAATATCCCTGATGACTACAAATTCAAAAATCCTCAACAAAATATTAGCAAACTGAATTCAACAGTTAAAAGGATCACATGCTATGAGCAAGACGGATTTACCCCAGAAATACAAGGATGGTTAAAGCTCTGCAAATCAATTGATGTGATATTCCATATTAAGAAAATGAAGGATAAAAATCATATAATCTCAGTAGATGAAAAAAAAAGCATTTGACAAACTCAAAATCCATTTATAATAAAAGTGCTCAACAAAGCAAGTATAGAGGAAACATCAGTATAATGAAGGCCATATATGTTACAAAGCCACATCTAACATACTTAGTACTGAAAAGCTCAAAGATTTCTCTAAGATGAGGAAACTGACAAGGTTGCCCACTCTTGCCACTTTTTTCAACATAGTACTGAAAATCCTAGCCAGAACAATTAGGCAAGAAAAATAAATAAAATCCATCTAAATTGTAAAGGAAGAAGTAAAACTCACTATTTGCAGAAGACATGATATAGAATACTCTAAAGACTCTGCCAAACAACTGTTAGAATAAATGAATTTTGTAAAACTGAAGGGTACAAAATCATACAAAAATTGGTTGCATTTCTATACATTAATAGTGAACTATCAGAAAGAAATTAAAACAATTGTATCAAAAAGAATAAATACCTGGGAACAAATCTGGTGAGAGAAATTGAAGCCACCTCAAAGGGAAAGATATTCTGTGTTCATGGATTGGAAGAATTAATATTGTTAAAATGTCCATACTATGCAAAGAGATCTACAGACTCAATGCAACTCCTACTAAACTTCCAATGGCATTTTTCACAGAAAAAATAATGCTAAAATTAGTATGGAACCACACAAGAGCCAAACAGCCACAGCAACCTTAAGAAAGAACAATGCTTAAGGCATCATTCCCCTTGATTTCAAACTAAATTACAGAGCTGTAGTAATCAAAACAGCATGGTACCAGCTTTAAAACAGACTCACAGATTAATGGAACAAAATAGCCCAGAAACAAATCCACATAAATACAGCCAACTGGTTTATAAAAAAGGTGCCAAGAATATACACTGAGCAAAGGACAGGCTTTTCAATAGATGGTGCTGCGAAAGCCACAGAGCCACATGCAAAAGAATGAAACTGGACCATACCACTCACAAAAATTAACTTGAAGTGGATTCAAGACTTGAATGTAAGACCTAAAACCATAAAGCTCCTGGAAGAAAACATAGGTGGTAAGCTCTATGACATCAGATTTGGTGATAATTTTTTGACTGTGACATCAAAAGCAAAGGCAACAAAAGCAAAATATAAGTATGATCACATCAAACTAAAAGGCACCTATACAGCAAAGGAAACTATCAACATATGGAAAGATAACCTACCAAACGGGAGAAGATACTTGCAAATAATGTAATTGCTAAGGGATTTACACCCAAAACATATTTTAAAAATCTGAATTAAAAATGGATAGAAGATCTGAATAGACATTTTTTCAAAGAAGACACAGATAGCTAATGCGTACATGGAAAGGTACTCAGCACTAATCATAAGGGATATGCAAATAAAAAATTCAATGGAATATAACCTCACACCTGTTAGAATTGCTATTATAAATTCTCACAAATTTTGGACAAAACTCATAATTGAATGTTATAAAATATATATGTTATGAAATATATAATACATTTTGTAATACAGGTCTATTAGAGTTAAATACTTGGTGGTGAGGGGGGAGTAACATTTTGCTTTTCTGGGGTTCAAATTTATGTTCCCTGTCATCAGAATCAGTTGCAAATGTCCATCTGTTAATGTGGCTCTATACAGAGATTTTATGGACTGCATTTATGAAAATATTATGCAGATAGGTGTTTCCAAATACTGATATCAGTTCACAAGAATATGATTTTCATTGACCTTAATCACTACTTGGAAAGCATTTATACCATTCTATTAGATTCTTGATATTTGCCTTTTGGCATGTTAATGCATTACAGATTAATTCTTTCCAAATGAAGATTATGCTGAAAATTCTTCAACTGAGTAGAATGAAAAGGATTTTGAAGTATAGGTATTTACTTTGCACTTGCATCAAGATCCAAAAAACATTGTGGAACCTGTAGTGTGTGCTCAGTAAATGTGTCCACTGGAAATTTACGTGGGAATGGAAATTTAACTTGAACATTACAGAAAGGTTATAGAGTAGTTAGCCACTACCTGTGATTCAAACAGTGCTGGTCGTCAGCAAACTGGCTTTACTACAGTGTAAAGTTCACATGTAAACACTGTTCTGCCTTGTAATTTTAGATTGAATTAATCAAGAAACACTGTCAATTTTGCAGCAAAAGTTCATTTTTAAAGCCATGCAGTGTTTGATAATAAAATTTTAGGGCAGCTCTTCTTCAGAAAAATTTCAATCTTAGTCCTGACCTAAAAAAACTTGCAATAAAACTTTACCACTAAACCATCAAACTGTTGTGTGTCAGTACAAGTTAGGATATTCAGCATCTATTTGACAAAATTTCATGGAACGTATGATTAATTTGAGCATAAAGTTCACATTTGACATTACTGTTTCAGTAATACACAATAGACTCAAATGTTCTCCACAATGTATCTGCTGATGTTCAAGAATAACCATACACCTTATGTTTTGATAGACTTTGCAAGTTTTCCCAAATTTAGCCTCTTTCTGCTTCATACACCTAAGCAGCTTCCATTTCAGATTGTAGTGAATTTGTGTTTTAAGTTGGAAATTATTCTCAGCTAGAGGTGTTCCACTCATACTACTCATAGATGTTAATTCTTTCACATCAAACTCATTGATTCCTCAACAAACTGATCTCAGTAACATCACAACTTTTTAAGAGACAAGGAAAACCACTTGAAATCAGTTGTCTTGTTTTTTTTTAATTGGCTACTAATATTCCCGATCTTAATTTCTTCAATCTTTCAAGCACTGCTTTTGCCGTAATGCTAATATCAAACAAGCTTATTTTTGGCACATTTCTTCAGTTGCTACAATCAAACACAATTAATAAACTCACCATCAGGAAGTGAAGTCTTTCCCTGCTTGACTAATACATAAACCACTTAGAAACTTATTTTGGCTACAGGCTAATTTTCATTTTATATTTTGACCAGATGTTGAACAGAGGTATTTTATAGTATTTTCATGATTTTTCTGCCAATGGGTGAAAAAAATTAACTTCTTCAATATCTTGGTTAAATTAGCTAATGTAATAAATCATCCAACATGGGCCTGGATTATAGCAAATACACATTATTATGTTAAGTATGCTGAAGAGTTGCAGTTATATTCACAAGTGAGTGCAATGTCATTTGCCTTTTTAATACTATTCTTGATAGAATTGTGCTGGGGAAGTTTTCCATTTCTTTTCCCCTCTTTTTTATCTGTTTGTTAAAATGATTAGTCCTTGAAGTTTTAGTAAAACCCCATTGTAAGACCATCTGGGTGTGATTTTTTAAATGGATAGATTTTTGTAATATTGATTCAATTTAATTAGTATAAATTCATTTGGAATATCTATTCCTTTTTGAGTCAATATTGGTCATTATATTTTTATAAAAGTCTTGTGTCTCTGAAGTTTTAAGTATACTGGTATAAAAGTATTAGTACTCATGTTTTATGCTTCACTTTTGGTCTTCTCTATTGCTTGTTTTCTACTTCTTTTCTTTTGTAGGCTACATTTTCTCTGTTGTATATCTTAACTTTTGAACGGAGTAGCTCATTAATTTCATACTTTTTTCTAATTTGTGTGCCAAAATACCACTTTCTTTCTATCCTACAAATGTAATGAGTAGTGTTTTCATCTTCATTAACTATGAACACTTCTGAACAAATGCTGTCAGTGTATCAATGGTTCTCTGGCTTTTAACCTTTGCTGAGGTGGTGAATGTGTCTGAAAGAATGTGTGTTATCAGACAGCTGGGGTAGGTTCCAGATACAGTCAGATTAAATCTTACTTTTTCAAATACAAATAATATTCTTCGTACTCATCAATTTCTGAGAGACATGTGTTAGAGTCTATGGCTATAATTGTGTATGTGTCAATTCTTATAATTTTGTTCATTTTTTATTTTGAGGTTATTGGGTAATATCATTTCTAGACAATTGAGACTTTCTGGTGAACTATTCCTTTCAATAGATAATGACTTCTTTATGCTTTAAAGCTTTCTCTTAAAGTTGGTTTATGACATATATAAAACATTCCTTTATATACTTCTACAAGATTGTTTCAGGAGGCAAGATGGCGTAAGCAGGGTGGCAGAAATCTCCTCCCAAAACCATATATATTTTGAAAATACAGCAAATACAACTATTCCTAAAAGAAGAGACCAGAAGATACAGTACAACAGCCAGGCTACATCTACATCTGCGAGAACTCAGTGCCTCATGAAGCGGGTAAGATAAAAAGCCGCGACCCGGCGGGACCTGAGCACTCCCCCCACCCCAGCGCACCAGCGGGAGGAAAAGACTCAGAGTGGGGAGGGAGTGGAATCACAGGCCCACGAAATAACCAGCCCTGGTGATCTGCATCAGGAGCACAGACACACATCGCATGGTGTACTGGAGACTAGAGAAACGGAAAAGTAAAATCCAAGACTGAGACTGTGAACAGGTCCCACAGCCGGCTGCCCTGGGACAAAAGAAAAGCGGGTGCTTTAAAAGTCTTAAAGGGACAAGGGTTTAACAGGGACAAAATCGTCATGGCACACTCAGCCCAGCAGGCTGTGAATTTTAAAGAATTTTAACCCCCTGGGTGGCAATGCAGCTCTGAAGCCCCTCACAGTGATAAGCAGCCTGCTCTTCATTCCCCCTGGGCAGCTCTTCAAGCAAACCGGCTGACCCACCACTGTGGCAGACAAGCCGGGGAGCAGTCCCGTCCATAACAACGACACAGAGCCTTCTCTCAGCATGCAGCTAACCCAGCCAGACCCAGAGGCTGCCACCAGCATACAGCTGCCAAGCACAGGCAGAGGAAGCTGGTGCAAAGTCCTGAAGGCACGAAGGGGTGTTCTCACGCCAAGTGCCCACGACCCCTGGCAGTGCCCTAGGCTATCCTGAGAGATGCCATGCCCAAGGCAGCTCAGGGGATTAACCCAGAGACTGCTCCCAGGGTGTGGTTAATCGTCACAGGTAGTGGAGACAGGCAAGGTGACCAGAAAGCAGGAAGGGACTTTGTTCTCCCAGCTAACACACGTGCCACTTGCTGGTGATCACTTCTATTGCCATGAAAAGGCAGAACAACCCGGTCCAGTCCAAAATCACTCAAACGCCAGAGAGAAGGCCTGGTGAGACCGATATAACCAAATTTCCTGAAAAAGAATTCAAAATAAAAGTCATAACCATGCTGATGGAGCTGCAGAGAAGTATACAAGAGCTAAGGGATGAATTCCAGAGGGAGATAACAGAAATGAAACAATCCATAGAAGGACTTAAGAGCAGACAGAATGAGGTGTGAGAGACTGTTAATGGAAAGGAAATCAGAGAACAGGAATACAGAGAATCTGAGGCAGAGAGAGATAAAAAGGATCTCTAGAAATGAAAGAATATTAAGAGAACTGTGTGACCAATCCAAAAGGAACAATATTCACATTACAGGGGTACCAGAAGAAGAAGAAGAGAGAAAAAGGTATAGAAAGTGTCTGTGAAGAAATAATTGCTGAAAACTTCCCCAAGCTGGGGAAGGAAATAGTCTCTCAGACCATGGAAGCCCACAGATCTCCCAACACAAGGGACCCAAGGAGGACAACACCAAGACATATAATGATAAAAATGGCAAAGATCAAAGACAAGGACAGGATATTAAAAGCACTCAGAGAGAGAAAAAAGATCACCTACAAAGGAAAACCCATCACATTATCATCAGAAATCTTACAGGCCAGAAGAGAATGGCATGATATATTGTAAGCAATGAAACAGAAGTGACTTGAACTAAGAATACTGTATCCAGCACGATTATCATTTAAATTTGAAGGAGGGATCAAACAATTCCCAGGTAAGCAAAAGTTGAGAGAATATACCTCACACAAACCACCTCTACAGTGTATCTTAAAGGGACTGCTCCAGATGGAAGTACTCCTAAGGCTAAATAGATGCCACCAGAGAAAATAAACTAACAGCAAAGAAAGTAGACCAACGAAATACTAACTAAAGGCAAAAAATAAAATCAGCTATCCACAAAAGCAGTCAAGGGAAACACAAAAGTGTACAGAATAAAACACCTAACATATAAAGAGTGGAGGAGGAAGAATAAGAAAGGAGAGAAATAAAGAATCATCAGACTGTGTTTATAATAGCGTAAAAGTGAGTTAAAGTTAGATGTTGAGATTTGAACCATGAATCCAAAGCCTGCAATGGTAATAAGTACATATCAATCAATAATCACCCTAAATGTAAATGGACTGAATGCACCAATCAAAAGACACACAGTAACAGAATGGATAAAAAAGCAAGACCCATCCATATGGTGCTAACAAGAGACTCACCTCAAACCCAAAGACATACACAGACTAAAAGTAAAATGGATGGAAAAGATATTTCATGCAACTAATAGGGGTAAAAAAGCAGGAGTTGCAGTACTTGTATCAGACAAAATAGACTTCAAAACGAAGAAAGTAGCAAGAGATAAAGAAGGACATTACATAATGATAAAGGGGTCAGTTCAACAAGGGGATATAACCATTATAAATATCTATGCATCCAACACAGGAGCGCCAGCATATGTGAAACAAATACTAACAGAATTAAAGGAGAAAATAGAATGCAAAGCATTCATTTTAGGAGACTTCAACACAACAATCACCACAAAGGACACATCAACCAGACAGAAAATAAGTAAGGACACAGAGGCACTGAACAACACACAAGAAGAACAAATGAGGCCCGAAGTCAGCAAAAGAAGGGACATAATAAAGATCAGAGAAGAAATAAAATTAAGAAGAATAAAAGAATAGAAAAAAATCAATGAAACTTGAGAAAATAAAATAGATAAAGCCCTACACAGACTTATTAAAAGAAAAAGAGAATCTACACACATGCAGAATCAGAAATGAGAACAGAAAAATCACGATGGACATCACAGAAATACAAAGAATTATTAGAGACTACTATGAAAATCTATATGCTAACAAACTGGATGACCTAGAAGAAATGGGCAACTTTCTAGAAAAATACAACCTTCCAAGACTGACCAAGGAAGAAACAGAAAATCTAAACAGACCAATTAACAACAAGGAAATTGAATCAGTAAAAAAACTACCCAATAACAAAACCCCCAGGCCAGATGGATTCACTGTTGAATTTTATCAGACATTTAGAGAAGATATAAGACCCACTCTGCTTAAAGTTTTCCAAAAAATAGAAGAGGAGGGAATACTTCCAAACTTGTTCTATGAAGACAGCATCACTCTAATACCAAAACCAGGCAAAGACACTACAAAAAAGAAAATTACAGACCAATATCCCTGATGAACATAGATGCAACAATACTCAACAAAACATTAGCAAACTGAATTCAAAAATACATCAAGAGGATCATACACCATGATCAAGTGGGATTCATCTCAGGGATGCAAGGAAAATCCATCAACATCACCACATCAACAAAAGAAGGACAAAAACCACATGATTATCTCCATAGGTGTTGAAAAAGCATTTGACAAAATTCAACATCCATTCATGATAAAAACTCTCAACAAAAGGGCAGAGAGGGCAAGTACCTCAACATAATAAAGGTTATATATGACAAATTCACAGCCAACATCATACTTAACAGCGAGAAGCTGAAAGCCTTTCATCTAATTTGGGAACAAGACAGGGATGCCCACTCTCTCCACTTTTATCCAACATAGTACTGGAAGTCCTAGCCACAGCAATCAGACAAAACAAAGAAATAAAAGGCATACAGATTGGTAAGGGAGAAGTCAAACTGTCACTATGTGCAAGATCACATGATACTGTACAAAAAAAAACCCCTAAAGAATCCACTCCAAAACTACTAGAACTAATATCTGAATTCAGCAAAGTTGCAGGATACAATATTAATACACAGAAATCTGTTGTTTTCCTATACACAAATAATGAACTAACAGAAAGAGAAATCAGGAAAACAATTCCATTCACAATTGCATCAAAAAGAATAAAATATCTAGGAATAAACTTAATTAAGGAAGTGAAAGACCTATACCCTGAAATCTGTAAGACACTCTTAAGAGAAATTAAAGAGGACACTAACAAATGGAAATTCATCATATGCTCTTGGCTAGGAAGAATTAATACTGTCAAAATGGCTATACTACCTAAAGCAATCTACAGATTCAATGCAATCCCTATCAAAATACCAACAGCATTCTTCAACAAACTGGAAAAAATAGTTCTAAAATTCATATGGAACCACAAAAGACTCCGAATAGCCAAAGCAATCCTGAGAGGGAAGAATAAAGCAGGGAGGATCTCGCTTCCCAACTTCAAGCTCTACTACAAAGCCACAGTAATCAAGACAAGTAGGTACTGGCACAAAAAACAGACCCACAGACCAATGGAACAGAATAGAGAGCCCAGATATTAACCCAAGCATATATGGTCAATTAGTATACGATAAAGGAGCCGTGGATATACAATGGGGAAATGACAGCCTCTTCAATAGCTGGTGTTGTCAAAACTGGACAGCTACATGTAAGAGAAGGTAACTGTATCATTGTCTAACCCCATAAACAAAAGTAAACTCAACATGGCTGAAAGAACTGAATGTAAGTCATGAAACCAGAAAACTCTTAGAAAAAAACATAGGCAAAAATCTCTTAGACATAAACATGAGAAACTTCTTCATGAACATATCTCCCTGGACAAGGGAAACAAAAGCAAAAATGAACAAATGAGACTACGTCAAACTAAAAAGTTTCTGTATGGCAAACAATACCATCAACAGAACGAAAAGACATCCTACAGTATGGGAGAATATATTCATAAATGACATATCCAATAAAGGGTTAACATCCAAAATATATAAAAGTTCATGTACCTCAATGAACAAAAAGCAAATAAGCCAATTAAAAAATGGGCAGAGGATCTGAACAGACACTTCTCCAAAGAAGATATTCAGATGGCCAACAGGCACATGAAAAGATGCTCCACATCACTAACCATCAGAGAAATGCAAATTAAAACCGCAATGAGATATCACCTCATACCAGTGAGGATGGCCGCCATTCCAAAAGACAAACAACAACAAATGTTGGTGAGGATGTGGAAAAAGGGGATCCCTTCTACACTGCTGGTGGGAATGCCAATTAGTTCAACCATTGTGGAAAGCAGAATGGAGGTTCCTCACAAAACTCAAAATAGGAGGACTTCCGGGAGGATGGCGACGTGAACAGACAGGCAGAAAAATTCCTCCCAACATTATATTTATTCACGAAAACACAGCAAATACAACTATTTCTAAAAGAGAGACCAGAATACACAGGAAAGGGCACAGCGTGCAGCTGAACCTGAGAGAGAACTCGGCACACGGCGAGGCGGGTAAGATACGGAGCCCTGACCCGACGGGACCTGAGCATTCGCCCACTCCAGAGCTCCGGCGGGCAGCTACACCTGAGAGAGGACTTGGCACCCGGCGAGGTGGGTAAGAAACAGACCCGTGACCCGGCGGGACCCGAGCGCTCCCTCACCGCAACGCACAGGCGGGAGGAGAGGATTCAGAGCCTGGAGGGTGTGGAAGTCTGCGCCGGGAGCACCGACACACAGCGGGCGGTGTAGCAGAGACTGGAGAGACAGAGGGCGCAGGATCTCAGCAGGGAACGCGCGAGTTGCCTGCAGCAGGCTCCGGGAAGGAAAAAGAAAGGGAAGAAAAAAAAAGGGAGGAAAAGTGTGCGCTTTTTCTCAGTGGTCTTAAAGAGACAAGAGCGCAGTGGAGGGGCCAGATCTCCGTGGCACACTCAGCCCAGCAGGCTGGGAGTTCTGGGGAACTTCGGACCCCTTAGCTGGCAACTGGGAAAGAGTGGCCATGCTTAAGACTCCCACAGAGATCAACAGCCTCCCATTCGATCCCACCCCAGCCAGAGCTATAAAGGGCCTTGCAGAGCGGCGTGGCCATGGCTCTGAAATAGTGGAGCAACAGTGCCACCTACAGCATTCACATGAAACCCACTCCTGGTGGGCGTGTTTTTTTTTTTTTTAGGTGTTGTTGCTTTTTCTTTTTCTTTCTTTTCCTTTTTTTCTCTTTTCCCTTTTTTTCTTATTATTAGTATCTTTTTTTCTTCTTTTTCTCTCCTTTCTTCTCTATCCCTTTAAGTCATAAAGAGCCCAGCTGACATACGTGACAACTACCAACAACCAACTCTATAGTCATGAGAAGACAGAAGAATATGATACAGACAAGACCTCAGACAAACACCCCTGAGAGAGAATCTGAAGGAATGGACATGCACGGTCTTCCTGAAAAAGAATTCAGAATAAAAGTCATAGCAATGCTGACGGATCTACAGAAAAATGTGCAAGAGCTGAGGGAGGAAATGAGGAAAGACAAAGCAGAAATGAGACAAGCCATCGACGGGCTAAACAGCAGACTGAATCAGGTTCAAGACACGATAAGTGAAATAAAAAACAGGGAACAAGAATACAAAGGAGCTGAGGCAGAGAGAGAGAAAAGTATCTCTACGAATGAAAGAATATTAAGAGAACTGTGTGACCAATCCAAAAGGATCAATATTCGCATTATAGGAGTACCAGAGGAAGAAGAGAGAGGAAAAGGGATAGAAAGTGTCCTTGAAGAAATAATTGCTGAAAACGTTCCTATGCTGGGGAAGGAAATAGCCTCACAGTCCACAGAAGCCCACAGATCTCCCAACACAAGGGACCCAAGGAAGACAACACCAAGACACATAATAATTAAGATGGCAAAGATCAAAGATAAAGACAGAGTATTAAAGGCAGCTAGAGAGAGAAAAAAGATCACCTACAAAGGAAAACCCATCAGACTGTCATCAGACTTCTCAACAGAAACCTTACAGGCCAGAAGAGAATGGCATGATATATTTAATGTAATGAAACACAAGGGCCTCGAACCAAGGATATTGTATCCAGCACGATTATCATTTAAATATGACGGAGGGATTAAACAATTTCAAGACAAACGAAAGTTAAGAGAGTTTGCATTTCATAAACCACCACTACAGGATATCTTAAACGGACTGCTCTAGAGGGAAACACCCCTAAGGCTAAAAAGACGCCACCAGAGAAAATAAAATCATAGCAAAGAAAGCAGACGATCCAAACACTAACTAAAGGCAAAGAATAAAACACCTAATACATAAAGAAAGGAGGACGAAGAATCGGAAGGGAGAGATAAAGAAACATAAGACAGCGTTCACAATAACTTAACAAGAAAGTTAAGTTAGATTCTTAGATTGTAAAGAAGTAACCATTGAACCTTTGGTAACCACGAATCTAAAACCAGCAATGGCAATAAGTACATATCTATCAATAATCACCCTAAACGTAAATGGACTGAATGCACCAATCAAAAGACACAGAGTAACAGAGTGGATAAAAAAGCAAGACCCATCTATATGCTGCCTACAAGAGACTCACCTCAAACCCAAAGATATACACAGACTAAAAGTGAAGGGATGGAAAAAGATATTTCATGCAAACAACAAAGAGAAAAAAGCAGGTGTTGCAGTAGTATCAGATAAAATAGACTTCAAAATGAAGAAAGTAGCAAGAGATAAAGACGGACATTACATAATGATAAAGGGGTCAGTCCAACAAGAAGATATAATCATTATAAACATATATGCACCCAACACAGGAGCGTCAGCATATGTGAAACAAATACTAACAGAAGTGAAGGAGGAAATAGACAGCAATGCAATTATTTTAGGAGACTTTAACACACCACTCACTCCAAAGGATAGATCAACGAGGCAGAGGAGAAGTAAAGACACAGAGGCACTGAACAACACACTAGAACACATGGACCTAACAGATATCTACAGAACTCTGCACCCAAAAGCAGCAGGATACACATTCTTCTCAAGTGCACATGGAACATTTTCCAGAATAGACCACATACTAGGCCACAAAAAGAACCTCAGTAAATTCAAAAATATTGA
Organism: Phataginus tricuspis; assembly: GCA_029783875.1. Lineage (NCBI taxonomy): Eukaryota > Metazoa > Chordata > Mammalia > Pholidota > Manidae > Phataginus > Phataginus tricuspis. The sequence goes on along the minus strand of JAQQAC010015530.1, from coordinate 1,077,193 downwards.
AATCCTACCAAACAACTTCTCAGATCACAAAGGTATAAAACTAGAAATAAATTTCCGAAACAAATCAAAAAGGCTCACAAATACACGGAGACTTAACAACATTCTCCTAATGAATCAATGGGTTAACGACCAAATCAAAACAGAAATCAAAGAATATATGGAGACTAATGACAACAACACAAAGCCACAACTTCTGTGGGACGCAGTGAAGGCAGTTCTAAGAGGAAAGCATATTGCAATCCAGGCCTATTTAAAGAAGGAAGAACATTCCCAAATGAACAGTCTAAAGACACAATTATTGAAATTGGAAAAAGAAGAACAAATGAGGCCCAAAGTCACCAGAAGGAGAGATATAATAAAGATCAGAGAAGAAATAAATAAAATTGAGAAGAATAAAACAATAGAAAAAATCAATGAAACCAAAAGCTGGTTCTTTGAAAAAGTAAACAAAATAGATAAACCCGTAGCCAGACTCATTAAGAGAAAAAGAGAATCCACACACATAAACAGAATCAGAAATGAGAAAGGAAAAATAATGACGGACCCCACAGAAATACAAAGAATTATAAGAGAATACTAGGAGCATCTATATGCTAACAAGCTCCAAATCCTAGAAGAAATGGACAACTTCTTAGAAAAATACAGGCTTCCAAGACTCGCCAAGCAGGAAACAGAAAAACTAAACAGACCAATCACTAGCAACGAAATTGAATCGGTAATCAAAAAACTACCCAAGAACAAAACCCCCGGACCTGATGGACTCATCTCTGAATTCTACCAGATATATAGAGAAGAAATAACACCCATTCTCCTTAAGGTTTTCCAAAAAATATAAGAGGAGGGAATACTTCCAAACTCTTTCTATGAAGCCAGCATCACTCTAATACCGAAACCGGGCAAAGACCTCACTAAAAAAGAAAATTACAGACCAATGTCCCTGATGAACGTAGATGCCAAAATACTCAACAAAATATTAGCAAACCGAATTCAAAAATACATCAAGAGGATCATACACCATGATCAAGTGGGATTCATCCCAGGGATGCAAGGATGGTACAACATTCGAAAATCCATTAACATCATTCATCACATCAATAAAAAGAAGAACAAAAACCACATGATCATCTCCATAGATGCTGAAAAAGCATTTGACAAAATTCAGTATCCATTCATGATTAAAACTCTCAACAGAATGGGTATAGATGGCAAGTACCTCAACATCATAAAGGCCATATATGACAAACCCACAGCTAACATCATACTTAACAGCGAGAAGCTGAAAGCTTTTCATCTAAGATTGGGAACAAGATAGGGATGCCCACTCTCTCCACTGTTATTCAACATAGTACTGGAGGTCCTAGCCACGGCAATCAGACAAAGCAAAGACATACAAGGCATCCAGATTGGTAAAGAAGAAGTCAAATTGTCACTATTTGCAGATGACATGATACTGTACATAAAAAACCCTAAAGACTCCACTCCAAAACTACTAGAACTAATATCTGAATTCAGCAAAGTTGCAGGATATAAAATTAACACACAGAAATCTGTTGCTTTCCTATACACTAATGATGAGCTAACAGAAAGAGAAATCAGAAAAACAATCCCATTCACAATTGCACCTAAAAGAATAAAATACCTAGGAATAAACCTAACAAAGGAAGTGAAAGACCTGTACTTTGAAAACTACAAGACACTCCTAAGAGAAATTAAAGAGGACACTAACAAATGGAAATGCATCCCATGCTCTTGGCTAGGAAGAATAAATATTGTCAAAATGGCTATACTACCTAAAGCAATCTACAGATTCAATGCAATCCCCATCAAACTACCAACAGCTTTCTTCAATGAACTGGAACAAATAATTCTAAAATTCATATGGAACCAGAAAAGACCCCGAATAGCCAAAGCAATCCTGAGAAGGAGGAATAAAACAGGGGGAATTACGCTCCCTGACTTCAAGCTCTACTACAAAGCCACAGTTATGAAGACAATTTGGTAGTGGCACAAAAACAGACCCACAGACCAGTGGAACAGAATAGAAAATCCAAACACCTACAGTCAATTAATATTTGATAAAGGAGCCCTGGATATACAATGGGGAGAGGACAGCCTCTTCAACAGCTGGTGTTGGAAAAACTGGACAGCTACATGTAAGAGAATGAAACTGGATTACTGTCTAGCCCCATACACAAAGGTAAACTCAAGGTGGATCAAAGACCTGAATGTAAGCCATGAAACCATAACACTCTTAGAAAAAAACATAGGCAAAAATCTCTTGGACATAAACATGAGTGACTTCTTCATTAACATATCCCCCGGGCAAGGGAAACAAAAGCAAAAATGAACAAATGGGACTATATCAAGTTGAAAAGCTTCTGTACAGCAAAGAACACCATCAGTAGAACAAAAAGACATCCTACAATATGGGAAAATATATTCATAAATGATGTATCTGATAAGGGATTGACATCCAAAATATACAAAGAACTCACGCACCTTAACAAACAAAAAGCAAATAATCCAATTAAGAAATGGGCAGAGGACATGAATAGACACTTCTCTAAAGAAGAAATTCAGATGGCCAATAGGCACATGAAAAGATGCTCCACATCGCTGATCATCAGAGAAATGCAGATTAAAACCACAATGAGATATCACCTCGCACCAGTGAGGATGGCCAACATCCAAAACACAAACAACAACAAATGTTGGCGAGAATGTGGAGAAAAGGAAACCCTCCTACACTGCTGGTGGGAATGCAAATTAGTCCAACCATTGTGGAAAGCAGTATGGAGGTTCCTCAAAAAACTCAAAATAGAAATACCATTTGACCCAGGAATCCCACTCCTAGGAATTTACCCTAAGAAGGCAGCAGCCCAGTTTCAAAAAGACAGACGCACCCCTATGTTTATTGCAGCACTATTTACAATAGCCAGGAAATGGAAGCAACATAAGTGTCCATCAGTAGATGAATGAATTAAGAAGATGTGGTACATATACACAATGGAATATTATTCAGCCATAAGAAGAAAACAAATCCTACCATTTGCAACAACATGGATGGAGCTAGAGGGTATTATGCTCAGTGAAATAAGCCAAGCCGAAAAAGACAAGTATCAAATGATCTCACTCACATGTGGAGTATAAGAACAAAGAAAAAAACTGAAGCAACAAAACAGCAGCAGACTCACAGAACCCAAGAACGAACTAATAGTTACCAAAGGGAAAGGGACTGGGGAAGAAGGGCTGGAAGGGAGGGATAAGAGGGTAAAAGGGGCATTACGATTAGCCGACGTAAGGTGGGGGGGCACGGGGAAGGCTGTACAACTCATAGAAGACAAGTAGTGATTCTCATCTCACTACGCTAATGGACAGTGACTGTAATAGGGTTGGTGGGGGGGACCTGATGAAGGGGGGAGTTAATCACCATAATATTGCTTATGTAATTGTAGGATGATACCAAAACAAATTGTTATAAAAAAAATAAAAATATATAAAAAACTCAAAATAGAAATGCCATTTGACCCAGGAATTCCACTCCTAGGAATTTACCCTAAGAATGCAGGATCCCAGTTTCAAAAAGACATTTGCACCCCTATGTTTATTACAGCACCATTTACAATAGCCAAGAAATGGAAGCAACCTAAGTGTCCATCAGTAGATGAATGGATAAAGAACATGTGGTACATATACACAATGGAATATTATTCAGCCATAAGAAGAAAATAGATCCTACCATTTGCAACAACATGGATGGAGCTAGAGGGTATTATGCTCAGTGAAATAAGCCAGGCGGAGAAAGACAAATATCAAATGATTTCACTCATCTGTGGAGTATAAAAACAGAGAAAAACTAAAAGAACAAAACAGCAGCAGACTCACAGAACCCAAGAACGGACTAACAGTTACCAAAGGGAAAGTGACTGGGGAGGATGTGTGGGAAGGGAGGGATAAGGGGGAAAAGGGGCACTGCAATTAGCACACATTATGTAGGGAGGCAGGCATGGGGAAGGCAGCATAATACATAGAAGACAAGTAGTGACTCTATAGCATCTTACTACCCTGATGGACAGTGACTGTAAAGGGGCAGGTCGTGTGGAGTTGGTAATGGGGGGAGTCTAGTAACCATAATGTTGCTCATGTAATTGTACATTAATGAAATAAAAAAAACCAGATTGATTCACATGCGTCTTTTCTATCAAAATAGTTATATTTTCTTATGTATCTACCTAAGTATCTCTCCTTTAACAGGCAATGAATGGATTGCAACAGAAAGAGATATGAAGTGTTCATATAAGGCCTGGATGTTACTCCATGTTCCATGGATTTACCCGTTAGAAGAGAGAAGGTCAGACACTAGAGCCCAGTGGGACTGTTTGTCATCTCTGAAGTCCATATCAAACTGAAACCACTTTCAACCCGGTTAGATCTACGGTGAAACGTTTTGTGCTGTCAAGCATCTACTTCCTCTTGACCTTGTCAGATTAATTTTATAATACACACTGATTAGTCAACATTTGGTTACCAAGGAACAGGATATGTATCTATAAAGTATGTAAGAAGTTGCTGAGATTATACATCACTGCCAAAGCCAAGTAGCTGCTTAAGCTTTGGGCAAGAGAAGAAAAGTGTGCGACCATCCCTCCTCTCCTCTCAAATTGTAAGTTTTCAGCAAAACTAAGGTTCAAACACTGATGTCCATTATAGGTGAGTTAATCTCCATCATAATATTCCCATGCTTATTTTATGGCATTTTAATTAGTGTAATTGTTGACATCCTGTCTATTAAGAAAAAAATTATAAAGACTCAGATTTGTCTTAGAACAATCATGTATACACTTCAAAATGCAAATCTTTTGGACCTGACCTTTAAATATTAAAATTTCCCCCTCATGATGTCTTCCTGTATTTCATCTTTTTTCCCATTGTCTTCATCCATTTATTTCATCTAAATGTAATAATACATGTTTCAAAAAATGCCAGAGAAAAATTGTAATTGAGCATTCGGCATTTCTGTAAAAAAAACTCATTGGGATAACAAATCAATTTGAAAAGACTTAGTCATTTCCCCCATTGGCTTCCTAACCTTTACTTATATTTGCTAATTCCTGGTACTTACTCTGTAAACTGCCTGAGTTTAGTGTGTGACCTTTTTCACTTGAGCTTCAATTCAGTCTTTTGCAAAGACTGTTCATTCTGATAAACTATAGGATGACATAAAAATGTGAGTCACTGTCCCAGTAGAGTCTTAGAAATTTGTGAAGGGAAAAACTCCCCATGCTTCTGTTTTCTATTTTGGGGACAAAAAAAAAAAAACCACATATACTGCAATAGAGAGAGAGAGAGAGAGGAGTTACTTTTTAACTTCAGTTGAATCAAACATACTACATGAGGGCATAATGAATTATCATATTACTTACGGGTTTATGTACTTATATACATGTGTACTTCTTCCCGAAGCAATCAGGGAAACAAAAGCATCATCTATTTTTTAGGAGCTGAGGTAAAAAAATATGAGATTGTTTGTACTGTTGGGTTCTGCCTTTTTGGCCAATGAAAAGTCTTACCTTAAGGATTTCGAAGGATTAGTGGGAAATACAGTAAATAAGAGGCAAGATAAAAATCTCCAGAATGCCTTCAGAAAAAACTATTTTACTCTTTCATAAGGGAACAACAAAAGCCACAAATTTTAATTGTCATTTGAAAAATGTATCTGTTTATGTTCAATCTATTTCCAGAAATATTTAAAGACACTTTAAAGATGTAAATTCAATGAAAACTACCTGTGTTAAAGCACTGGTAATTCAGTAAATAGTAACAACCTAACGAATTGGGACATAGGTTTCATCTTCAAATGATGAACTCTCATTTAATCTATGCATAAAAAGATGTAGTATACAGTTTAGGGAAAAATCTGGGCTCAAGTCTAAATGTGGAAACTTTCTAGATATCTGATTTGTAAATTTGGACAAATCATTACCCTCTCTGAGATTCCCAACTAAAATGTTAATAACATGACAGCTTTTGTCAGGTTGTTGGAGTAGGGGAAATGAAATTACATTCATCAGACCATTTAACATTCATGATTTGAGATCTTAGTCTAAACTAGGGTCTACCTTTCTCAGAGGATTCAGGGATCATTTATGTTAAAGTCCAAGGATTTATTCAATTGAGTCTAACTGATTATATTAGGTTTCTCCAGAAAAACAGAACCAACAGGGTGTGTGTGTGTGTTTGTAATCGGAATTGGATCTCTTAATTATAGAGGCTGGGAAATTCCAAGATCTTCAGTTGACAGACAGACACTCAGGGAAGCTGACGGTATAGGTTCCAGTCTGAAAGCTGGCAGGTTGAAGACCTAAGAATTGCTGAAATTTCAGTTTGAGTCCAAAAGTGAAGAAATAATCTGTCTGGAACTGGGATTACTAATAATCAAATTGATAGTTAATAAATGTGATACTATAATGCAGTATTGCAACAATGTTATAAAAATGCAACACTGAAGGGGAAGATGGCGTGAGCAGAGTGGCAGAAATCTCCTTCCAAAACCAAATATATCTATGAAAATACAGCAAATACAACTATTCCTAAAAGACACACCAGAGTATACAGGACAGCACACAGCCTGCATCTGCACCTGAGAGGACTCGGCACCCCGCAAGGTGGGTAAGATATGGAGCCGTGACCCGGCAGGACCCGAGCACTCCCCCACCCCAGTGCACTGGCAGGAGGAGAGGATTCAGAGCCAGGAGGGAGTGGAAGAACAGGCCTGTGAAATAACCAGCCCTGGTGATCTGCGCCGGGAGCGCTGACATACATCACACGGTGTATAGGATATTGGAGACGCAGAAGGTGCAGGTTTTGAGCTGGGAACGCGCCCGGGTCCTTGCAGCAGGTTCCCAGGACAAAAGAAAACCATGCGCTTTTTTTTTGGCGGTCTTAAAGAGGCAAGGGCCCAGGATCATCCCAGCACACTCGGCACAGCAGGCTGGGAGTCCTGAGGAATTTCGGACCCCTTGCCTGGTGACTGGGAAAAAGTAGCCGCACTGAAACTTCACACAGAGAACAACAGCCTCCCACTCGTTCCCGCCCTGGCCAGAGCTACAAAGGGCCTGGTGGAGCTGTGTGGCCGCAGCTGCAGAATAGTGGAGCAACAGCACCACCTACAGTATCCTTACAGAATCTACTCCTGGTGGGTGTTTTTTCTTTTCCTTTCTTTTCCTTTCTTTCCTTATTTTTTTCTCTTTTCTTTCTCTTCTTTTTTTTTCAAGTCTTAAAGAGCGCAGCTGACATACGTGGCACCTACCAGCGACGACTCCTATCACCATGAAAAAGACAGAGGAAAATGAAACAGACCAAGCTCACCCAGACCCAGACAACACCAGAGAGGGAGACGGAAGGGATGGTAATGCACAGTCTTCCTGAAAAAGAATTCAGAATAAAAGTCATAACCATGCTGATGGATCTACAGAGAAATATGCAAGAGCTGAGGGAGGAAGTGAGGGAAGTGAGGGAAGTCAATGCAGAATTGAGACAAGTGATCGACAGGCGTAGCAGCAGACTGGACGAGATGCAAGAGATTATTAATGGAATAGACGTCAGAGAACAGGAATACAGAGCAGCTGAGACAGAGATAGATAAAAGGATCTCTAGGAATGAAAGAATATTAAGAGAACTGTGTGACCAATCCAAACGGAACAATATTTGCATTATAGGAGTACCAGAGGAAGAAGAGAGAGAAAAAGGGATAGAAAGTGTCTTTGAAGAAATAATTGCTGAAAAATTCCCTATGCTGGGGGAGGAAATAGTCCCACAGTCCACGGAAGCCCACAGATCTCCCAACACAAAGGACCCAAGGAAGACAACACCAAGACACATATTAATTAAATAGCAAAGATCAAAGATAAAGACAGAGTATTAAAGGCAGCTAGAGAGAGAAAAAAGATCACCCACAAAGGAAAACCCATCAGACTGTCATCAGACTTCTCAACAGAAACCTTACAGGCCAGAAGAGAATGGCATGATATATTTAACGTAATGAAACAGAAGGGCCTCGAACCAAGAATATTGTATCCAGCACGATTATCATTTAAATATGATGGAGGAATTAAACAATTTCCAGATAAGCGAAAGCTGAGAGAATTTGCCTCCCATAAGCCACCTCTACAGGACATCTTAAAGGAACTTCTCTAGAGGGAAGCATTCCTAAGGCTAAAAAGATGTCACCAGAGAAAATAAAATCATAGCAAAGAAAGCAGACCATCCAAATACTAACTAAAGGCAAAGAATAAAACACCTAGTATATAAAGAATGGAGGAGGAAGAATAAGAAGGGAGAGAAATAAAGAAACATCAGACAGTGTTTACAATAACTTAACAAGAAAGTTAAGTTAGATTGTTATATAGTAAAGAAGCAACCCTTGAACCTTTGGTAACCACGAATCTAAAGCCAGCAATGGCGATAAGGACATATCTATTGATAATCACCCTAAATGTAAATGGACTGAATGCACCAATCAAAAGACACAGAGTAACAGAATGAATAAAAAAGCAAGACCCATCTATATGCTGCCTACAAGAAACTCGCCACAAACTAAAAGATATACACAGACTAAAAGTGAAGGTATGGAAAAGATATTTCATGCAAACAACAAGGAGAAAAAAGCAGGTGTTGCAGTACTTGTATCAGACAAACTAGACTTCAAAACGAAGAAAGTAGCAAGAGATAAAGAAGGACATTACATAATGACAAAAGGGTCAGTCCATCAAGAAGATATAACCATTATAAATATATATGCACCCAACACAGGAGCACCAGCATATGTTAAACAAATACTAACAGAATTAAAGGAGGAAATAGACAGCAATGCATTCATTTTAGGTGACTTCAACACACCACTCAATCCAAAGGACAGATCAACCAGACAGAAAATAAGTAAGGACACAGAGGCACAGAACAACACACTAGAACAGATGGACCTAACAGACATCTACAGAACTCTGCACCCAAAAGCAACAGGATACACATTCTTCTCAAGTGCACATGGAACATTTTCCAGAATAGACCACATACTAGGCCACAAAAAGAACCTCAGTAAAGTCAAAAATATTGAAATTCTACCAACCACCTTCTCAGATCACAAAGGTATAAAACTAGAAATAAATTTTAGAAAGAAAAAAAAAGGCTCACAAATACATGGAGACTTAACAACAGTCTCCTAATTAATCAATGGGTTAACAATCAAATCAAAACATAAATCAAAGAATATATGGAAACTAAAGACAACAACAACACAAAGCCACAACTTCTGTGGGACACAGCAAAGGCAGCTCTAAGAGGAAAGTATATTGCAATCCAGGCCTTGTTAAAGAAGGAAGAACATTCCCAAATGAATAGTCTAAAGACCAATTACTGAAATTGGAAAAAGAAGAACAAATGAGACCCAAAGTCACCAGAAGGAGGGACATAATAAAGATCAGAGAAGAAATAATAAAATTGAGAGGAATAAAACAATAGAAAAAAATCAATGAAACCAAGAGCTGGTTCTTTGAAAAAATAAACAAAATAGACAAACCCCTAGCCAGATTTATTAAGAGAAAAAGAGAATTTACACACATAAAACAGAATCACAAATGAGAAAGGAAAAATAAGGACAGACCCCACAGAAATACAAAGAATTATAAGAGAATATTATGAGAATCTATATGCCCACAAGCTGGAAAATCTAGAAGAAATGGACAACTTCTTAGAAAAATACAACCTTCTAGGACTGAGCAAACAAGAAACAGAAAAACTAAACAGACCAATCACCAGCAACTAAATTGAATTGGTAATCAAAAAACTACCCAAGAACAAAACCCCCTGACCAGATGGATTCACCTCTGAATTCTACCAGACATATAGAGAAGAAATAACACCCATTCTCCTTAAAGTTTTCCAAAAAATAGAAGAGGAGGGAATACTTCCAAACTCTTTCTATGAAGCCAGCATCACTCTAATACCAAAACGTGGCAAAGACCTCACCATAAAAGAAAATTACAGACCAGTATCCCTGATGAATGTAGATGCAAAAATACTCAACAAAATATTAGCAATCCGAATTCAAAAATACATCAAGAGGATCATACACCATGATCAAGTGGGATTCATCCCAGGGATGCAAGGATGGTGCAACATTTGAAAATCCATCAACATCATCCATCACATCAACAAAAAGAAAAACAAAAACCACATCATCATCTCCATAGATGCTGAAAAAGCATTTGACAAAATTCAGCATCCATTCATGATTAAAACTCTCAACAAAATGGGTATAAAGTGCAAGTACCTCAACATCATAAAGGCTATATATGACAAACCGAGAGCTAACATCATACTTGACAGCAAGAAGCTGAAAGCGTTTCATCTAAGATCAGGAACAAGATAGGGATGCCCACTCTCTCCACTGTTAGTCAACATAGTACTGGAAGTCCTACGGCAATCAGACAAAGCAAAGACATACAAGGCATCCAGATTGGTAAAGAAGAAGTCAAATTGTCACTATTTGCAGATGACATGATACTGTACATTAAAAACCCTAAAGACTCCACTCCAAAACTACTAGAACTAATATCTGAATTCAGCAAAGTTTCAGGATATAAAATTAACACACAGAAATCTGTTGCTTTCCTATACACTAATGATGAACTAACAGAAAGAGAAATCAGAAAAACAATTCCATTCACAATTGCACCTAAAAGAATAAAATACCTAGGAATAAACCTAACCAAGGAAGTGAAAGACCTGTACTCTGAAAACTACAAGGCACTCCTAAGAGAAATTAAAGAGGACACTAACAAATGGAAATGCATCCCATGCTCTTGGCTAGGTAGAATAAATATTGTCAAAATGGATATACTACCTGAAGCAATCCATAAATTCAATGCAATCCCTATCAAAATCCCAACAGCTTTCTTCAATGAACTGGAACAAATAATTCTAAAATTCTTATGGAACCACAAAAGACCCCGAATAGCCAAAACAATCCTGAGAAGGAGGAATCAAACAGGGGAAATTATGCTCCCTGACTTTAAGCTCTACTACAAAGCCACAGTAATCAAGACAATATGGTATTGGCACAAAAACAGACCCACAGACCAGTGGAACAGAATAGAAAATCAAAACATTAACCCAAACACCTACAGTCAATTAATATTTGATAAAGGAGGCTTGGATATACAATGGGGAGATTACAGCCTCTTCAGCAGCTGGTGTTGGAAAAACTGGATAGCTACATGTAAGAGAATGAAACTGGATTACTATCTAACCCCATACACAAAAGTCAACTCAAAATGGATCAAAGACCTGAATTTAAGTCATGAAACCATAAAACTCTTAGAAAAAAATATAGGCAAAAATCCCTTGGACATAAACATGAGCGACTTCTTTATGAACATATCTCCCCGAGCAAGGGAAACAAAAGCAAAAATGAACAAGTGGAACTATATCAAGCTGAAAAGCTTCTGTACAGCAAAGGACACCATCAGTAGAAAAAAAGACATCCTACAGTATGGGAGAATATATTCATAAATGAATATCCAATAAGGGGTTGACATCCAAAATATATAAAGCACTCACACACCTCAACAAACATAAAGTAAATAGTCCAATTAAGAAATGGGCAGAGGACGTGAATAGACACTTCTCCAAAGAAGAAACTCAGATGGCCAACAGGCACATGAAAAGATGCTCCACATCCCTAATCATCAGAGAAATGCAGATTAAAAGCACAATGTGATATCACCTCACACCAGTGAGGATGGCCAACATCCAAAACACAAACAACAACAAATGTTGGCGAGGATGTGGAGAAAAGGGAACCCTCCTACACTGCTGGTCGGAATGCAAATTAGTTCAACCATTGTGGAAAGCAGTATGGAGGTTCCTCAAAAAACTCAAAATAGAAATACCATTTGACCCAGGAATCCCACTCCTAGGAATTTACCCTAAGAATGCAGCAGGCCAGTTTGAAAAAGACATATGCACCCCTATATTTATCGCAGCACTATTTACAGTAGCCAAGAAATGGAAGCAACCTAAGTGTCCATCAGTAGATGAATGGATAAAGAAGAGGTGGTATATATACACAATGGAATATTATTCAGCCATAAGAAGAAAACAAATCCTACCATTTGCAACAACATGGATGGAGCTAGAGGGTATTATGCTCACTGAAATAAGCCAAGCCGAAGAAGACCAGTACCAAATGATTTCACTCATTTGTGGAATATAAGAACAAAGAAAAAAGTGAAGGAATAAAACACAGCAGACACCCAGATCCCAAGAATGGACTAACAGTTACCAAAGGGAAAGGGACTGGGGAGGATGGGTGGGAAGGGAGGGACAAGAGGGAAAAAGGGGCATTATGATTAGCAGATATAGTGTGGGGGGGCACAGGGAGGGCTGTACAACTCAGAGAAGACAAGTAGTGACTCTATAGCATCTCACTACGCTGATGGACAGTTAATGTAATGGGGTTGGTGGGGGGGACCTGATGAAGGGGGTAGTTTAATAACCATAATATTGCACATGCAATTGTAGATTAATGATACCAAAATAACTATAAAAAAGAAGCAACACTGACTCAGCTTGGTCATTATGTAGGGCTATTTTTAATAGCTCTTTAGAGAATTTTTTAAAACAATTTTTCAATATTCTCATCAGTAACCTAAAAATACATAGGTATCTAGGACATATATTTAGTCATGTGTTTTAAATCCCTCAAAGTTCACTATAAGTAGATTATGAGAAATCATAGGATATGTTTAAGAATCCCATATACAGTATATATTTATAGGACAATGTATAAGTGAGATGCTCTAGTCTGACCCATTTGTTTTGAAAGTTCTCTGATCTTTTTCCCTGTTTAACAAATATCAATCAACATATATTTTAAGATGTTTATGAAGATGTTTAGCATATGTCCAAGGTAGTTTTAACACTTCTTGTCTTGGTATTAAGGGTGAAAATGGGATAGGTAGATTCTGTTACCTGTGGAGTATCCATTTTTCTCAGACTCTAAGAAGTGTAACACACTAACTTTGTGAAAGACTAAATGATAGAAGTCTAGCAAACAGAGGCCTCTACTTGAACCAACTTTATTGAATCATTAAGTTGAGGCTGAAGGAAGTTATTCTACATGTTTAAAAAGAATGTCCAGGAGTGATGTCAGCATCTTGGCAGCATTCATTTTGTACCCCTTTTGAACAATTAGACATCCATTCATGAACAGAAATGCCTTCGTACAAACTATAGGAGCCAGCACTATATGCAAGGGGGCCTAAGAGGAATCTCATCTATCTACAGACAGACCTCAATCTGGAACAGCAGACCCACCCTGAGGCTGTGAAAAGATACGGGAAATGCTGACCTGGGAAGATATACACAGACTGGAGAACATTTGTATATGTCCCACTTTCATACCCCTGGAGCATAAAAAAGAGTTTAGCTGCAGTAGAGATGTCAAGAGAAATTGTCCTTGTGTCCCTACTCCCTGACTCCCAACAAGGCAACATAGCACAGCCCTGACTCATCTGGCGGTGGCAACCTCTCTAGCAGAGACAAAGGAGAGTGGTGAGTCTGTGCCTGGCTATTCTAGTTGTGTAGGATGCTGTTTAAGAAAGTTGTTTCTTTCCAGCAGCACCCTGATTGAGGTAGAACTTCCATAAGTGGAGACTTGGGACGGAGATAAGAATATTGAAGGGAATGAAAAGGAAACACATCCTGTTAACTGCACACAGGCATTCAGCAAGAACTCCACCATGAGTATCTGGGAATACCTCACCGGAGGATATCCTCACTGGTTCCATGGTACCCTCAACATGCCCAGTGTAAACGCACCCCTCTCCCCACTCTAGCTGGCTCCTTGTGCACACTCCTGAATACAGCATCAAGTCCAGTAAATGGACTGCTATCAGGATCTGTGGGCAAGGGAGAAACCTGAACTTAAACTATAGCACCACCTCCTGTGAAACCAAAAAGGCAGAGAAAACCAAATATAACAGCACCAATTAGCAGCACACCCCACCTTAAGGAAACTAGTAAAGATTTAAGGAAGTGCCTGTTGCTTCAAATTTAAAAGCAGCAATGAAAAACAAGAAACATGAAAAATCAAGGAAATATGTCATCACCAGAGGATAACAATGATTAATGACCAAGCTCCAAGGCATGAGATTTCATGATTTGATAAAGCTAACGAAACTCAATGAACTACAAGAAAACCCAGAAAGACAATTCTATGAACTCAGGAAGAAAATGACCAAAATGACATAATTGCCAAAGAGAAATCATAAAAGGGAATGAAACAGAAATTCTGGAAATGAAGAATTCAATGAAAGAAATGAAAATTGTGAAAGAGAACATCTGTAGCTGAGTAGAAGAAATGGAAGACAGAGTAAGTGAATTAGAGGACAGGCATTTGGAAACAACACAATACAGGCAGTAGAAAGAATGGAGAGGGAAGAAAGTCTATATGACCTTTGAGATTACATCAAAAGAACAAAAATGGACTAATTAGGATTCAAAAAGGGGAAAAGAGGGAGAAAGGAGGAGAAAATTTGTTTGAAGAAATAGCTGAAAACTTCCCAAACCAAGCTCATGAAGATAATATCTCATCCTGTTAATTAAATGCAAAAAAACATTCTCTGAGACACATTATAATGAAACTGGCAAAAATCAAAGATAGAGAACCCTAAAAGCAGCCAGGGTAAAAAAGATCGTAACCTACAAAGGAACCCCCATTAAGCTCTCAGCAGATGTCTCAGAGGAAACCCTTCTGGCCAGGGGACAATGGAATGTTATTCAAAATGCTTAAAGAAAAATTGCCAACCATAAATACTCTATGGCAAAGTTATCTTTGAGACATTGAAAGAAAAATACTTTCTCAGACAGACAAAAGCTGAGGGTGTTAAACACCACTAGACCTTCCATGAAAGAAATGTGGAAATCAGGTTGGTCTTTGTTCTGACAAGAAAAGGGGCTGATCAGCAACATGAAAATGTGAAATACACAACACTGGTAATGGTAAATACAGTCAGATTTAGAAAACTCTAATTCTGTGTCTTAACCACTTAACATTAAAATAATTATAGCTATTGTAATGAATACCAAATATAGAGGTAAACTGTGGCATCAAAAATATAAAAGGGGGAATAAAATGGTGGTGGTTTTATAGATGACTGAAGTTGTATCAGCTTAAAATGGGCTATTTTATCAATGAGATGTTTTCAATAAGCCTGATGGTAATAACAAATCAAAAACCTAGAGTAGATTAACTAACGATAAAGAGGAAACAGAGCATTTCATCCCAGAAAATCTCCAATTTACAAAGGTACCATAAAGCAATTAATAAGATGAAATTAGCAAGTACTTAAAAATCAATAAGATATAAATGGATTTAATACACCAACCAAAAGTCACAGAATTGCTGGATGGAAAAAAAAAAGACCCAACTGTATGCTGCCTACAACAGACTCACTTCAAAAACACACAAATGAAGGGATGGAAAAAAATATTCAATGCAAATGGAAACCATAAGGAAACAGGGATACCTATATGTATATCATACATAATAGACTTTAACCCGAAAATTATAAGAGACTAAGAAGGTTATTATATAAACATAAGGGGGTCAGTTCATGAAAAAATATAGTATTTGTAAACATATATACACCCAACATTGAAGCACCTAAATATATTAAGCAAATATTGAGAGGACAGAAGACAGAGCAATAACACAATCATTACAAATAGACACAATACAAAAAGGGACATTCAATATCCTACTTTTAGCAATGGATAGCTCATCCAGGTAGGAAATCAACAAGAAAACATTGGACTTGAACCATACATTAGACCAAATGGACCTCACGGTCACTTAAAGAACATTCCATCCAATAGCAAAAGAATGCACATTCTTAAGAATATACAAAATATTCTCCAATATAGATCATATTATAGGACACAAGACAAGTCTATTAGCATAGTAGAGATTGAAATCATAGGAACTATCTTTTCTGATTATGGTGGTATAAGACTAGAAATGAACAACAAACAAAAGTTGAAAAATCTATGAATATGTGGAAATTCAACAACACAATCCTGAGCTAGCAGGGCAAAGAAGAAACCAAAAGGTAAACGAAAAAAAAAAAAAGAAAACAAATGGAAACACATATCAAAATTTATAGGATGCTGTGAAAGCAGTTCTAAGAGGGAAGTTTATACTGATAAATAAATATATTAAGAAAATGGATCTCAATTAAGCAACTTAACCTCAAACCTCAAGGAACTAGAACAAGATGAAAAAACTAAGCCCAAAGTTGGAAGGAAATTAAAAAGAGCAGAAATAACCAAAAGCACATGAAATGGAGAGAGAAATCAATTTTAAAAATCAATGAAAATTTTGTAAAGGTAAAAATGTTGGCTAGATTTACCAAGAGAAGAGACGACTCAAAATCAGAAATGAAAGAGGAGATATTACTACAGAAAAACATAGCATATAACTGTTCAAAACAGTCTTATGATGCTACAAAATTGGACAACCCAGAAGAAATGGATAAATTCCTGGAAACATACACTCTACAAAGGTGAAAAGGGAAGACCTAGAAAATATAAATAGTCCAATAATAGCTAAGACTGAATCCATCATCAAAAACCTCTCAGCACATAAAATCCCAGGATCAGATGGCTTCAAGGCTGAATTCTACTACACATTTAAAGAAGAAAATGCCAATCCTTCCCAAACTCTTCCAAAAAGCTAGAGGAGAGAACAATTCCAAACCCATTTTATAAGGCATTACCCTGATACAAAAACCAGATAAGAGCACTACAAGGAAACTATATACCAATAAATAATTCTGAATATAGGTATAAAGATTCTCAACAAAATATTAGTAAACCAAATTAGGCAACACATTAAAAGGATTATAATCCTTATATACCATGACCAAGTGAGATTTATCCCTGGGATACAAGGATCTTTCAACATTCGCAAATCAATAAATGTGACACACAATATGAATAGAATGAAAGATAAAACTCATAGATGCAGAAAAAACATTTGACAAAATACAGTATCTTTTATGACAAAAGTCCTCAACAAGTTGGGTGTTGAAGGAATATACTTTAACAAAATAAAGGCCATACAGGACAAACCCACAGCTAACATCATACTCAGTGGTGAAATGCTGAAAGCTTTTCTTCTAAGATCATGAACAAGACAAGGGTACCTACTCTCACCACTTTTATTCAACATAGTACTGGAGATGCAACTAGAGTTATTAGGAAAGACAAAGGAATAAACAGCATCCAAATCAGAAACAAACAAGTGAAACTGTCATTACTTGTAGATGATATGACCTTATTTATAGAAAATCCTAAAGACTCCACCAAAAAAACTGTTGGAACTAATCAATTCATAAAGGTTTCAGAATATAAAATCAATATCCAGAAAGCAGTTGTGTTTCTACAGACTAACAAGAAAACATCTGAAAAAGAAATAAAACTGTCCCATTCACAACAGCATAAAACTAAGAAATTTAAACAAGTGAAAAACCTGTACAATGCAAACTACAATACCTTGATGAGAAAAATTGAAGACAGAAATGGAAAGTTATCTTTGTTCATGGATCAGAATTAGTATTGTTCAAGTGTCCATGCTACCCAAAGCCATCTATAGATTTAATGTAATCCTTATCAAAATTCCTAAGCATTTTTCACAGAAATAGAAATCAATACTGAAACTTGTAAGGAACCATAAGGAGACTGAATAGCCAAAGCAATGTTGAGAAAGAAGAATAAAGCTGCAAGCATCATGCAACCTGATTTCAGTCTATACTAAAATGCTCTAGTAACTAAAACAGTATAGTACTGTCATTAAAAACAGACTAATAGATCAATAGAACAGAAAGCCCAAAAATAAACTCTCACATATACAGCCAACTAATATTTGATGAGGAAGCCAAGAACACTCAACAACTCAGAGTTTGGAAAAAGATGGTGGCGTGAGAAGTGTGGCAGAAACCTCCTCCCAAAACCACATAAAACACAAAAATACAGCAAATATAACTCCTGAAAGAGCAATATGAAGACTATAGAACAGACTGCTTACATCTGGGGAAAAGAGACCTCACAGAAAAGGGTAAAGTGGCAAAGCCAAAAGCTGGTGGGACCCAAGCTCTCCTCCCACCTCAGCTCACTGGCAGGAGGAAGAGAAACAAAGTGAGGAGGGAGTAGAATACCAGGATGGCTGGATATCTGCTCTGGGAGCACAAACCCACATTGCATAGTGCTCTGGAGAGTGGTGGGGTTGAATAGCAAAGGCAGGTGGAATACTAGGAGAAACTGAGATTCCAGCTGCTTGTGGAGAACAGGTACCCACAACTGGCTGCTCTGGGACAAAAGAAAGGTGGGGACTTTGAAGACTTCTCAGGAGCGAGAGGGCTGCTAAAGGGGAAAGGACTACACAGAGCTTGTTGTCAGGGAAAGGAAGAGGTGGACAAAATTTTCCCGGTGCATTCATCCCAGCAGGTTGGGAACTTTCAGAAGTTTCAGGCACTCCATCCCCCTGGCTGGAAACGCAGCCCCAGGGCCCCCAGCTGCGATATGCAGAATCTGCTTCTCCTTCTGCCAGCCAGCAACTGCTCACAAACCTGCTGCCCCTACCGTTGCACCAGGCAAGCTGGAGGATGGGACCAACTATGGCAGCTACAGGGGCATAGTGCAGGGGCTCCTCCCTGAATGCTCGGCCCATTGGCTCTAGCAGTGGATGCAGGCAGTGCAGCTGGGAAGCAGGAAACACCTCTTTCCTCCCAACAGTCACCGGCACCACTCACCTGCAACCCCTGCCATCATTCCAGGTGCTGGGAAGCTCCAGAGAGTAGAGCTTCTGGTCACTAGAGGGCACCGCCTACACTAATCTATTATCCATAAAAAACACTAAAAAAAATGAAGAGACAGAGGAATTTTTGTCCAAACAAAAATTCAAAAAAAAAAAAAAAAACTCCAGAAAGAGTGCTTAGTGAAACTGAAATCACTAATCTTCTTGATAAAGATTTCAAAATAAAAGTCATAAACATTATGCTCTCCAGGACTTATATACAATGAGATATTATTTGGCCATGAGAAGGAAATCCTGCCATTTGCAACAACATGGATGGACCTTGGGAATATTATGCTAAGTGAGATAAGACAGAGAAAGACAAATACTCTATGATATCACTTACATGTGAAATCTAATATGCCAAATTGTAAACATATTGTAGGATGGTGGTTAACAGTCTGGGGGCTGGTGGAATTGGGATATGTTTAAACTAATAGATAAATAAGTCCTGGAGAGCTAATGCATGAGCATAATGATTGTAGACAACAACGTTGTATTAACAAACTTCAAAGTTGCTAAAAGAGCAGATATTAATCTTTTCCACTACAATAGAGAAATGATGATTATGTTGCAAGTGAGAGGTGTTGGCTAACACTACAGTGGTAGTCATTTGGAAATATATAAATGTATCAAAATCAACACATTGCACACTTTAAACAGTGCTATATTTCAACTATAACTCAATAAAAATAAATTTAAAAAAATGTCTACAATCAATTTATAATTACCCCAAACTACCAAGGACAATGAGTAAAGTGAAATACAAAGTATTTCTGTTGAAATATTTTCCTTATTATCCATTAAGTCAATATATTTTGGGGGTAAAAATATAGATCAAAACAGAAAGTCAATAAAGAAACATTAGCCTTAAATGACATGCTAGACAAGATGGACTTGACAGATATATAAAACATTTCATCTAAGAGCAACAGAATACACATTTTTTAGAAGTACACATGGAACATTCTTCAGGATAGATCGTTCGAGGCCACAAAGTCAGTTTAATACATTTAGGAAGATTGAAATCATATCAAGTATCTTTCCTGAACAAAGTAGTGTGAAACCAGAAATCACTTACAAGATGAAAAATGGAAAATTCACAAATATGTGCAGATTACATAATATACTACTAAACAACCAATGGGTCAAAGAACAAATCAAGAGAAAAAAAATACCTCAACACAAATACAAGTGGAAATAAACATACCAAAAATGGGATGAAGCAAAGCAGTCTTAGGAGGTACATTCATACCAATAAGTGCCTACATCGAGAAACAAGCAAGATGTCAAACAGCCTAACTTTGTATCTATGAATATAGGAAAAGAACAAAAATGAATGCCCCATTAGTAGAAGGAAGGAAATAATAAAGACTGGAGTGGAAATAAGTTAGAGACCAAAAAGACTATAGAAAAGACCAATGAAACCAAGAGCTGGTTCTTTGAAAAAGATAAAGTTGACAAAACTTCGGCTAGACTTACCAAAAAGAGAAAGAGAGAGAGGCCTCAAATTAAAACAATAAAAAATGAGATATTGAAACTGATACTACAGAAAGACAAAGGATCGTAGAAGACTACTGGGACAATTATGTATAACAATTTGGAAAACCAGAAGAAATGGATGAAATCCTAGAAACATACAATCTACCAACACTAAATCATGAACAGATCAATTACTATTAGGGAGGTCTAATCAGTTATCAAAATCCTTGCAACACACAAAAATGTAGAATCAGACAGCTTCACTGGTGAATTCTACCAAACATTTAGATAATTAATCACCTTCAAATTCATCCATAAAATAGAAGAGATGAGAATGCTTCCAAACTCATTTTTCAAGGTCACCAATACCCTAATACCAAAACCAGATAAGGACACCACACAAAAAGAAAATGATAGGCCAGTATTCTTTTTTTTTTTTTTCTGTATGATGTTGTGACATGAGTATGTAATATAAGGATAGGACACATATTTATTAAGTCATTTGGAAATAAGTGATAAATGATCACTCTTAAGGATTTCTTTGGGTCTGGGTGGGGGTACAGTGAAAAATTCACTGAGACATTAAGGGTGCTGTGAACTGAAAAAGTTTGGGGACCTCTGGTATAATTCACACAGTTGCTCGGATATAGAAACTTGGAGTCAACCTTTATTCACCCCTGCCCTGGCTCTTGCCTTCCAATAATCCATTCTTTAGAGAGATGATCTTTTAGACATATAAATAAGATTACGTTGTTTCCTTGCTGAAAACCCTCAGTGGTTTCCTCTTCACTCTGAAAGACCCCCAAAGCCTGCCCAGGTGGCCCTGCTTCCTTCCTTCCTCACCCTCCTGGGATCTCTGGCCTCCCCTTGCTCACCACGTTATGACCACTTCCCACCTCAGGATTCTTCCATTATTCCTTCCCATTGTCTGGAAAGTTCTTCATCCAGATCTTAAATGCCTGGCTCCTCCTCCTCAAATTTCAGCTCACCTGTCACCTCCCCAGTGAGGTGCACCTTCCCTGAGCAATTGATTTAAAATTTCCCCAGATCTGCCCTCACCCCCAATCACTATGTATCTTATGTTGTTTTTCTTCATAACATTTGCTTTATGTTCACTGATCTCTATATTGGAGAACAGAAACTTTGCTCTCTTGTTTGCCTCTGTATTCCTGCCACTTAGAATAATGCCTGGCACAGAGTAGTCAAGAAATATTTGTTGAAATGAGTAAATAAATGATTATTTCATGTGGTTGCACACTCCTAATGGAGAAGTGTGTTGGCAGGGAAGAAGTCAATAATTTGACTGGACTGATATACTCATATATAAATTATACATTTATATACAAAATGTTTTTATAATCTTGGTAATCAAATCAAGGGTTTCCTACATTCTTTTTTTTGGTATCATTAATCTATAAGTACATGAGCAACATTATGTTTACTAGAATCCCCAATCAAGTCCCCAGCACATACCCCATTACAGTCACTGTCCATCGGTGTAATAAGATGCTGTAGAGTCACTACTTGTCTTCTCTGTGTTGTACAGCCCTCCCCATGCCCCCGCTACAATATGTCTGCTAATTGTAATGGCCCTTTTTTCCCCATTATCCCTCCATTCCCACCCATCCTCCCCAGTCCCTTTCCCTTTGGTAACTGTTAGTCCATTCTTGGGTTCTGTGAGTCTGCTGCTGTTTTGTTCCTTCAGTTTTTTTCTTTGTTCTTATACTCCACAGATGAGTGAAATAATTTGATACTTGTCTTTTTCCAGCTACCTTATTTCACTGAGCATAATACCCTCTAGCTCCATCCATGTTGTTGCAAATGGTAGGATTTGTTTTCTTCTTATGGCTAAATAATATTCCATTGGGTGTATGTACCACATCTTCTTTGTTCATTCATCTACTGATTGAAATTTAAGTTGCTTCCATTTCTCGGCTAGTGGTGCGATAAACAGGGGTGGATATGTCTTTTTCAAACAGGGCTGCTGCATTCTTAGGGTTAAATTCCTAGGAGTGGAATTCCTGGGTCAAATGGCATTTCTATTTTGAGTTTTTTGAGGAACCTCTATACTGCTTTCCACAATGGTTGAACTAATTTGCATTCCCACCAACAGTGTAGGAGGGTTCCCCTTTCTCCACATCCTCACCAACATTTGTTGTTGTCTGTCTTTTGGATGGTGGCCATCCTCACTGGTGTGAGGTGATATCTCATTGTGGTTTTAATTTGCATTTCTCTGATGATTAGAGATGTGGAGCATCTTTTCATGTGCCTGTTGGCCATATGAATTTCTTCTTTGGAGAAGTGTCTGTTCAGATCCTCTGCCCATTTTTTTATTGGCTTATTTGCTTTTTGTTTGTTGAGCTCTTTATATATTTTGGATGTCAATCCTTTATCAGATATGTCATTTATGAATATAGTCTCCCATACTGTAGGATGCCTTTTTATTCTATTGATGGTGTCCTTTGCTGTACAGAAGATTTTCAGCTTGATATAGTCCCACTTGTTCATTTTGGCTTTTGTTTTCCTTGCCCGGGGAGATACGTTCATGAAGAAGTTGTTCACGTTTTTGTCCAAGAGATTTTTGCCTATTTTTTTTCTAAGAGTTTTATGGTTTCATGACTTACATTCAGGTCTTTGATCCATTTTGAGTTTTCTTTTGTGTATGGGGTTAGACAATGATCCAGTTTCATTCTCTTACATGTAGCTGTCCAGTTTTGACAACACCAGCTGTTGAAGAGGCTGCCATTTCCCCATTGTATATCCATGGCTCCTTTATCATATATTAATTGGCCATATATGTTTGGGTTAATATCTGGACTCTCTACTCTGTTCCACTGGTCTGTGGGTCTGTTCTTGTGCCAGTACCAAATTGTCTTGATTACTGTGGCTTTGTAGTAGAACTTGAAGTTGGGGAGCGATCCCCCTGCTTTATTCTTCCTTCTCAGAATTGCTCTGGCTATTCGGGTGTCTTTTGTGGTTCCATATGAATTTTAGAACTATTTGTTCCAGTTCATTGAAGAATGCTGTTGGTATTTTGATAGGGATTGCATTGAATCTGTAGATTGCTTTAGGTAGTATAGCCATTTTGACAATATTAATTCTTCCTGGCCAAGAGCATGGGATGAGTTTCCATTTGTTAGTGTCCTCTTTCTCTTAAGAGTGTCTTGTAGTTTTCAGGTCTTTTACATCTTGGTTAGGTTTATTCCTAGGTATTTTATTCTTTTTGATTCAATTGTCAATGGAATTATTTTCCTGATTTCTCTTTCTGCTAGTTCATCATTAGTATATAGGAAAGCAACAGATTTCTGTGTATTAATTTTTTATCCTGCAACTTTGCTGAATTCAGATATTAGTTCTAGTAGTTTTGGAGTCGAGTCATTAGGGTTTTTTATGTACAGTGTCATGTCATCTGCAAATAGTGACAATTTGACTTCTTCTTTACCAATCTGGATGCCTTGTTTGTCTTTGTTTTGTCTGATTGCTGTGGCTAGGACCTCCAGTACTATGTTGAATAGAAGCGGGGAGAGTGGGTATCTTTGTCTTGTTCCTGATCTTAAAGGAAAAGCTTTCAGCTTCTCGCTGTTAAGTATAATGTTGGCTGTGGGTTTGTGATATGTAGCCTTTATTATGTTGAGGTACTTGCCCTCTATACCCATTTTGTTGAGAGATTTTATCATGAATTGATGTTGAATTTTGTCAAATGCTTTTTCACCATCTATGGAGATGATCTTGTGGTTTTTGTTCTTCTTTTTGTTGATGTGGTGGATGATGTTGATGGTTTTCAAATGTTGTACCATCCTTGCATCCCTGGAATGAATCCCACTTGATCATGGTGTATGATCCTCTTGATGTATTTTTGAATTTGGTTTGCTAATATTTTGTTGAGTATTTCTGCATCTATGTTCATCAGTGATATTGTTCTGTAATTTTCTTTTTTTGTAGGGTCTTTGCCTGGTTTTGGTATTTGAATGATGCTGGCTTCATAGAATGAGTTTGCAAATGTTTCCTCCTCTTCTATTTTTTGGAAATCTTTAAGGAGAATGGGTATTATGTCTTCTCTATATGTCTGATAAAATCCAGTGGTGAATCCATCTGGCCTGGGGGTTTTGTTCTTGGATAGTGCTTTGATTACCGATTCAGTTTTGTTGCTGGTAATTGGTCTGTTTAGATTTTCTGTTTCTTCCTTGGTCAGTCTTGGAAGGTTGTATTTTTCTAGGAAGTTGTCCTTTTCTTCTAGGTTATCCAGTTTGTTAGCATATAGATTTTCATAGTATTCTCTAATAATTCTTTGTATTTCTGTGGGATCCTTCATGATTTTTCCTTTCTCATTTTGATTCTATTTATGTGTGTGGATTCTCTTTTTCTCTTAATAAATGTGTCTAGGGGTTTATCTATTTTGTTTATTTTCTCAAAGAACCAGCGCTTGGTTTCATTGATTTTTTTGTTTTGTTTTATTCTTCTCAATTTTATTTATTTCTTCTCTGATTTTTTTATTATATTGCTCCTTTTGCTGACTTTGGGCCTCATTTGTTCTTCTTTTTCCAGTTTCAATAATTGTGACTTTAGACTATTCATTTGGGATTGTTCTTCCTTCTTTAAATAGGCCTGGATTCCTATATACTTTCCTCTTAGAACTGCCTTCACTGAGTCCCACAGAGGTTGGGGCTCTGTGCTGTTGTTGTCATTTGTCTCCATATATTGCTTGATCTCTGTTTTAATTTGGTCATTGATCCATTGATTATTTAGGAGCATGTTGCTAACCTCCATGTGTTTGTGAGCCTTTCTGTTTTCTCTGTACAATTTATTTCTAGTTTTATACCTTTGTGATCTGAGAAATTGGTTGGTAGAATTTCAATCTTTTTAAATTTACTGAGGCTCTTTTTGTGGGATAGGGCAGTATTCTTGATGACCAGAAATGCAAAAACCTTCTACAAAGTATGAGACAACCATATTCAGCAACAAGTTAAAGGATCATACACATGATCAAGTGGGATTTATTCCAGGGATGCAAATACGGCTCATAGCTGCAAATCAACCAATGTGATACAATATATTAACAAAATGAAGGATAAAAATCATGATCATCTCAATAATGCAAAATAAGCATTTGATAAAATTCAACATTCATTTGTGATAAAAACTCTCAACAGAGTAAAAGGAACATACCTCTACATAATAAAGGCCATGTAGGACAAACCCACAGCTAACATAGTCAGTAGTGAAATGCTAAAAGCTTTTCCTCTAATATCAGAAACAAGACAAGGAAGCCCACTGTTGCCACATCTATTCAGTATAGTTTTGGAAGTCCTCGCCATAGTAAGCAGAGAAGAAAAAGAAATAATAGTCATCCAAACTAGAAAGGAAAAAAAATTGTATGTACAATGATGTATGTTAACTAGACTTATTGTGATCATTTTGCAATGTATACAAATACTAAATCATTAAGTTGTACACTTGAAACTAATATAATATTATGTGGTAATTATACCTCAATTAAAAAACAGAATTTTAAGAAACAGTGACTAGGGATAGATTATATGTGCCTGCCTTCCCTCAGTGATTTCTTTTCAAATATTTACTTTGCTTTGTCAAAGACCAAGAGATTTAAAATTAAGCACAATCATTTTTATGAACATAGGCAAAATATTCTTCGTACATGAAGGCAGACAGGGTTAATGGATTTCCTGGAGGTTAATGTCCTCCCAATTTTTCACCTTTAAGTTACACAGGAAGCAAATTAATATTTTGCATGAATCAGAAGAAATCTGGGAACATACCATGGTTGGACAGGGTAAAAAGAACAGTCCGTGAAGGATGAGGATGTGAAAGAGGTGGGTGAAACATACAAAATATGCTTGCTGTGAGGAATCATACCAAAAATAAACAGTATGGCTTTCCTCACAATTATGGATAAAATGGTTCATGAATATGTCTTCAGGAACAAAGTGTTAAGAAAACGTGATTATCCTTTACAATATTGCCCCAAGAACAATAAAAAGAGTAATTTTGATTGCTAAAAATCAGGACCAGAAAAACATTCCTCAATTTAGGGTAGTGTGAAAGCTATTTTTAGATACCTTTAGAGTACAGAAGTCCCCCATGGTCTGCAGCTCTGGTGCCTGCAGTTTCAGGCTCCCTTGGTCAGCTTCAAGCAGAAGCAGGGATCCTCCTGAAATATCACCAGAAGGCCAGAAGCAGCCTGACTGCACCGCAGTGCCCGCGCCGTTCGCCTCACCCCACCTCACCACATGCGCACTTTGTCATCTCACGTCACCACAAGAGGGGTCAGTACAATACAGTAGATACTTGAGAGAGAAAAACCACCTTCCCATAACTTTTATTACAACATGTTGTTATAATTGTTCTATTTTACACTTGTTAATCTCTTATTGTCTAGTTTATTAAACATTATCATAGGTGTGCGTGCAGGGAAAATACTGTGTATACAGGCTTGGTGCTGCCTGGGCTTCAGTGCCCGCTGGGGGTCCTGGGAAACAGCCCACACTGATGAGGGGGCTGCTGTACTCAAGGGGATTATATCCTCTGATGGGCTTAAATCACCATAAATGGTTCATTTCTCTCTGTGGCTACTGAGATATTGGCCAGAATGTAAGTCACCACACATCATTTTTTAATTCTGAATTTGGATCAAACAGCAAGGCAGAAGGCAAGGTGTGCACTGTGTGGACTCATGCCCAAGAGCATGTACTTCCTCTGGCTCTAGCAATTGCATGTGGACGGGAGCAGGGCTCTCAGGAAAGCATTATGCTGGCCAAGAGCCAAATGTCCTTTCAGATGGCCATGTGCCTTCAAACCACAAGGAATCATTAGCATTGTAGATACAATCATATTTGGCACTTGAAATGTTTTAACACGAAAGAGTGAAAAAAATAAGGCAACTTTGGCCTTCCTACCCTCTTGGCATGACTCAGAAAGACCCAGGCTCCAGTGAGGCCGGGGAGCAGCCTGGAGCCTGGCCCAGGAGGGGCATCAGCACCTGCGCCCCGGAAGGGGGTGCGCAGAGGCGGCCCATCCAGCTTCCATACAGGGAGTGCTGTTCCTGGCTTCCCAGGAAGGAACATTCTGGACTTCCCAGCAGCTCCTTCCTGAGTCGAAGAGGGCTGCTGAGCTTAGTAAAATTTAACTGGTTTGTACAGATTCCCAGAGAGCACGTCGAAGCTCAGGAGAGGTGGATGAGGAAAAACACGGGAGCCAGCCGCAGTGAGCCGTGGTGCCCCAAGCCTGGAGGGCGCCCCAGCAGGCTTAGGAGGGGGCTTCCGCAGCCCACGGGGTCCCCTTCCTCCCCTCCCACGCGCAGACACAGGCACGAAAGCACGGCCCAGGAAAACGAGTATCTCAGGAGCACGTCAAGAGCCATTTTACTGTGGAGAAGAGGCTTTTAGGAAGCTACTGCCGGAAAAGCCTGATGAATCCTGAGCCGTAAAACCACTTATGTATGCTGGCGGCTCACCTCTCCTCCCAGAGCCCTTTCTCTGGGGCCCTAACCTACAGAAACCTGGGCAAAGATTTGGCTCAGCCAGAGGTTTTCAATGCCTATGTAGAACTTACTAGCTCTTCTCGGAATCTAAAGTTATAGAAAGCTTTCTAAAAGCTGAGCAGTTTGAATTAAAAGCATTGTACTAAAGAACTGCCCTGTAAGTTTCTGTAAGGTTATTCATTGACCCCTTATTTCACTGAAGAATGAATGATACGTAATTAAATGGAAGGAGCCTGATGGAATAACTGTAGAAAAGGTTTTCTGCAATGATAAAACCATCCAAAGGCCAAGACAGCGTCAGGAGGGAGGTGCGGGCTGGAATCAGTGCTGCAGGCAGGGACTCGGGCAAGGCGGGAGCGCCCCGGGCCGCGCAGCGGTCGCCTCCTCGCTCTGGCAGCTGAGCGTCGGAATGTATCCCAGTGTGACTGAGGAACCGGATTTTAAAATTTAATTTCAAATAGTTTCAATTTCAATAGCTACATGTGGTTAGTGGCTATCACATTTGATAGCACAAATATTGATAAACTTAGATTTGAAAGAAAGGGAAAGTGAATGATATAAAAGAGTAGTAGTTAAAGTAGGAAAATATCCTCATTCAGTCAGGTCGTCGAAGGAAGCCTCATGGGGGAAATGGGCTACGCATAGACCATCTCAAGCTGGACACAGTAACAGAGAATCCCCAGAGACTGAGGCAAGTTCGTTATGTGCTGTGGAACGTATGTTGACAACCCCCCAGGCTTATTGGAACCCTGCTGCGATGTGACAATGGCAAATCCCAATCATGTGGGCTTCAGCTCTCTTCCTGTGACCCATCACTATCATGGGGCCCGTTCTGTTGTGCAGAGGGCATGCGAGTTAACTAGAGGGGTGGCTTAACTTCCGTGGATCACTTTTAAGGTCTACTCTCTAAAATCATGATCTACCCTGTTTTACATAATAGACCTTATCTATTTTTCACACCACAGAAGCACTGCCACGGGTCTCCTGGAGCAGAATGACAGCGGCTCCCTCCCCACACAACCAACCCTCTTACTTGTGGCTGGTGAACCAGAATAAGTTAATAAGAGGGCAAAGAAGGTAAAAGAGCCTTTTCCAGCTTCCTGGATAGCCAAGGTAATGTCTTCCCTGAATCAGGGGACTGAGGCTGAATACATTTTAAAATAAAATGTATGTATTCCAAAATAATTGTCTTAAATGTTTGTTATGAAATATTTCTCTTCCAATACTGTACACTTCAGGGTATTAGGAGAAAAAGAGAAACTTTAACAAAACATCAACTGATTATTCCCACACTTAGCTGGATTTAGTTAAGTTCTCCAGAGAGAAACAATATTTTACTGTAATGATTTCTTTCACTGAGTCCATTTAATATTCACTGAGCACCAATATAAGCCAGTTAGCTACAGACACTGGTGATATACTAGTCAAAAAGTCACCTTGCCTGCCCCCAAACTGTGAATACTCTAGTCCAGAAAGAAGTACAAACAGGTAAGTTAGATAAGAGATATGCCTCTGGTATCATTATGACGGAGAGCACAATAGCTGATGGGTCCACTGCCAGGAGGGCGTTCCTGCAGGAGACGCCACAGGGCCAGGCAGTGGTATGTGTGGGGATAAATGGTTCATCTTTAAACAATTAGATATGAGGTTTCTTGGGATGTCTAGATCAAGCTGATGGAAAATTATATAAAATCTGAAGCTCAGGGCAAAGCAGAGGGGAGACTGCAGACTTTAGCGTATTCTGCAGTTGAAGCCAGAGAGCCAGTGGGCTGTCCTCTGAGCAGCGTGCAGACAAGAGGATGAAACGGACACAGGCAGGTTGCTAGGGGATCCCAGCATGGAAAGGCACGCATGGAGAGCAATAGCCCTGGAAGACAACAGGAGAAAAATGATGTGTGCACAAGGCGGCATGTGAGTCCACCAGCATGGGGGCCAAGGGACGGCGTGATTCAAGGCTCTAGACAACAAGAGGTCCAAACGAGCCCCAGGAACCTGGTAGCTAAAGGGCAAAGATCATCTATTAGTCTGGCAAGTGGAATCACTGATAAACTTAACCTGACCAATTTCAGCAAAACGGTAGGGAGAGGCCAGTATTAGCGGATTGACAAGTGGACAGCAGATGAGAAGTGAAGACAGTAAATGAACAAACGTGCTTATCTGAAAATTTCAGATGAGAAGGATATTTCAGCCAGTCATACTACTGGGAACTAGCTCCAGTGTGGGGGCCTATCTTTGGGCCGAGCTCCTGGTCCAAAGCATCTTTATAGCCAACAGTCCTGAAAGTTAGTGAAGAGCAAAGAAAAAATGGATGTAAAGATCGGGCAAATGAGAAATCACCATAGAAGTGTCAGTTACTAAGGTCGTTACACTACAATTTGGTAGTGGTAGGTTTCGGTCCGCTTCTCGGTCCAGTTTTTATTGGAACTGAAGAACCAAATGGAAGGTCCACCAGTGGAGTTTGTGCAGAGGAAACATCAGCAGTTACCTTGCACATAATGCATGAAATTTACACTGAAGCGACCCACGGATAAGAGTGCAAACCACAACTGCCCTCTTTGGACAGCCCAGGGTGAAGCTCCTGGCAGGGAGAGCTTCCTGACATCCCGGGTCACTGGGTGCGCTTGCTCGCCTCTCATTCCAGCTGGATACTCTGAGCAAGTTCCTTGTGCAGACTGTAACTGCGGTCATTTTGATAACACTCCAGCATGAAAGTTTGCCAGGTCCAAGCAAATGGAGGCTAAGGGCGGGTGTGAAGGGCAGCCTCGCCTGGCTGTGAGGTCTCCCACGTGGACAGCTTTCCTGTGGCTACTGTCTTCAAAATTAAGCAGCTCATAAAACCCCTTCCTCCACCCACAGAACCCTCAAATTCAACCTACTCTTTCTTGCTCTAACATAAACCCTTCTCCTCTGCTGTCCGGTGTGTGTAATTCTCTCTGTACCTTTTTGACTTTTGGCACCAAGTGTTATATTTTTTAAAATTCATTGATTCATGAAGCCAATATGGCTAAGTACTTACTGTCTGCCTAGCCTTATTCAGGGGAAGGAATAGTAAACAGGAGAGCTATTCTGCTCTCCAGGGGTGCACATCTATCTAGGGAAACTATCTGAAGCCATACACGCCAGCGCAGTGAGGTCAGCGCTGCACTGAGGCCCTGCCGCAGAGGCTCGGCTCTCTGGGAGCTGCAGGGTGGCGCCACAGAGCACGGGTTCCCGGGGGAGGTACTGTTTAATCGGTCCTGAAGGACAGTGATGTTTAGACAGAGGAGGAAGAATACTTTATCTTTTTTTGATCTGTAAGTTCCTTGAGGTCAGTGTTTCTGCCTTACCCCACTTTTTTCTCAAAAGTATCTGCTATAGACTGAATGTTTGTGTTCTCCTCAAAATTCACGTATCAAAACCTATCCCCACTGTGATTGGCATTAGGAGGTGGGCCTAGGCCGTGAGGGGCGGGATCACTGCCCTCAGAGGAGAGGGCACCCTCGCCCCTTACACCGCAGGGGCCCAGTGAGAAGACGGCTGGCTGTCAGAGGGCGAGGAAGGGGCCCCCACCAGACACGGACCCGCCAGCTTCGATCTTAGGCCTCTGCCTCTAGGACTGTGAGAAAGAAGGCTTGTGATTTAGCCCTCCCAGCCTGTGGAATTTTTGTTATTGTGCCCCAAACAGGCTAAGAAAGCACCTGTTACAGTGATTGGACAATGAGGACCCCCAAATATTTGCTGAATTGAACCCAAGTGCTATTGAGGCATCTGTTCTCATTCTTCTACCTTCCCACCCTCCTTGGGCCGCCTGCAGGAGTCACATTCTTACTGCGTTAGTGTGAAAGGCCCTGCAAACACGGTCTCCCTTCAGCCCCTGTCCCCCTCTGATGCTGCCAACTCCCATCAGCCTTCCCAGTTTCACTATTAGGTTAGAAATTTGATTGTCTTCATCTGCTTTATAAATTAAGTCAGATGTGTAGCTAATTCAACCTGGTCTCTTGAAATCTGCTGCTCCTTCCACACTTTTCAGAAGATCTCTCAAATCCTAAAATAAAGAATTCTCCAACTAAGATCACCTGGGCTTGCCAGCCATCGGGGGTCACACTAGCACCTCATACAATGCCAACCTTCTGCTACATCCTTTTAGGTTCTCAAGCTTTATGTATATGTATGTAGTTTATTTCTCCGCAGCTCCAAATCTGTTATAGGGAATGACTGTTCTGATGTCCTAAAAATGAACAAATACACTAAGGAGAATACCATTTTAGAAAGTCAGAATGTTTGGGGTTCACAGAATTTATGAAGTCCCCCAAATAAAATAGGTCATGGGACCGATCAATCTGTCTTTCTGTGGTTAAAACAAACACTAAACAAAATCAAAACAGCAGCAGCCATGATCAGGCTTCTGGACAGTATGTGTTTTTGAAAGGTATTTAGAGTTCCTATATATACACACACATACCACTGCTAGAGCTAGAGTCCTCTATCAGATGTGAGCTAGAGAAATTCTCTCTGGGTTAAGTCTAAAGCTGTTATTTCCCAACACTAGCCTTTGCATTTTATTTTTTAAGCTCCGTTACACTCAGCCCACAGCCACTGCTCAGAGAAAGCCATGCCATTTTTATTTGCTGCCATTCTAGCTATTCCACTGCTCTGGTTTCTTCTCAGCAGTACAGCCTGTATTGTTCAGTTATTCTTTACTGTGCCCTTAAGAAATTTGTATTTCATCATAGAAAAGCCAAATGAATTAACTAAACACCAAAAAGTTAGGCTGTGTGACCTTGAGCAAGTCACCTAGGTTTTTCGGCCTGTTTTTAATCTTCATAGTCTTAAAAAAATAAACAGGGCGCTATCAAATTACTTCCCAAGTCCCTTTAGAGTCTGTCATTCTATCATTCTATGATAGTGGGATTATTTGGGGAAGGACTTACAGACAAGGTGGGCCTCACATAGTACCACTATATCTACATTAAAACTACAAGTTTATAAAACCTGCTTCCTATCCACTTACGTGGCTGCATATCTAGAATCTATACCAGATTTCCTATGTGACCACCCTGAACAATCTATTGAATCTATTGAAGGATGGATACCAACGTATTATGATTACGTATGTGTGTGCACGCACTGTGGAACATGCTTCAAAGGACAAATTAGGGATGCTACGAGAGTTATGACTATGCTTGATTTAGACTTGGAGTCTGGATTTGAAAGATGAGCGATAAATGAGGGGTGTGGGGGTGAAAAGGCAGGTCAAAGAAAGCTTCATGTGGGTGGGGCTTGAGGCATGAAAGGCTGGATAACACCATGTTCCTGACAACAGTGAGCCCCCTAGAAAGGCTTTATATAAGGAAATGATGTGATCAGAGTTTCCTTTTCTTAGATTATTTTGGTCCCTCTGAAGAATGGGTTGAAGGGCAAGATAAATTTTTGGAGCCCCGCTCATTAATAATTCATAGCAAAATTTTTCCTTGAAACTCCCTCACAATTTTTACTCATGTTTGGCAGTGGCCCCAAAGTTCTCTCCTCTCCTCAAAACACTCTCTTGAAATAGCTTCACCTGTCTTCAATCTTTTCGTTCTTTGCGTGACTATCCTTCCTCTTACCTTTTTCATGGAAACACAGTCCTTTCTCCAGCTTGCTAAATAAAGCGAGGAGCACAGCGGGGCATGAACTGTGTCATCCCCCAGGACCCGGTGCTCAGAGGAGTCACAGGCCTGGCTTAATATTCTGTTGTCACTGTCCTGAAGTCTTAATTTCTGAATAAGAGGCTCCACATTTACCCTTGGCATTGGGCTCCCAAACTTACTCAGCCATTTCCGTAAAGGTGGAGTCCTCTGGTTGCACCTGAGGGGAGCGGTGCTCAGTCTGCTCTGCCTTCTTCTACGTGGCACTTCCACGTCCAAAGCTCTCTTCAATCTCAGTACAACCACCACAATAATCCAGCTTCCATGGCGTTTTCCTGATACTGTGGAAGTAACTACTACTAGGCAAACAGACGATAAAGATGCTACTAGTTATAAAGAGGGACATTCTACGATGGTAAGAGAGTCCATCAAGAAGATGGAAGACCACAAACAATATGCGTATCTGATGATGGAGTTCCAAAGGAAAGGCAGCAGAACTTGCAGAACAACAGGCAAAGCAAACGATTCAACAGCAGGAGTTGGAGACTTCAGGACCCTTCTTTCAGTGATGGGTATGGCGATCAGGCAGATGGTCCACAAGAACAGGGAAACTGACCACCACCATCCGCAGCTCAGCCTCACTCACCAGCCACCCACCCCGCCTGCAGCAGGTACACACGGACACCCCGACAGCCCGCGGCCCACGTCATAAAAGAAGCTCATGAGCAAAAACACGAACTTGAAAGGGTTGAAATGATATGAAGTATGCTGTCTGGCCACATGGAATAAAGTTAGAAATCATTACAGAAAGAAATTTGAGAAATTCACAAATATGTGGCAATTAAACACACTCCTGTACGACATCCTCCTCCTCTTTCCAGAGAAGGACAGAGAGATCACAGAACCCTTGGAGGTGAATGAACACAAAAACACAGTATGGGGTACAAATAAAGCCGTTCTTAGGAAATTTATAGCTGTGCATGCCTGTATGTGAAAATTGAAAGAAAGACTTCAAATAAATGTTTTAACTTTTCAGCTTAAGACAGGAAAATAAGAGTGAACTAAACTTAATCTAAGCAAAATGAAGGAAATAATAAATACAGGAGTAAAAATCAATGAAATAGAGAATAGAAAAACAACAGAGAAAAATCAATTACCCAAAAGCTTGTTCTTTGAAGGGATCGAGAAAGCTGACAAACATTTAGCCAGAATTACCAAGAAAGGGGATGTAACCCAAGTGACTAAGATTAGAAATGCAGCAGGGACGTCACTGTACCTTCTGAAAATAAGGATTATGAAGGAATACTGTCAACAATTGTGTCAATAAATAAGATAACTCAATTGAAATGGGCAAATTCCTGGAAATACACAAACTACCTAATCTGCCTCCAAAAGAAAGACAATGTGAGTAAACTTGTAACAAGTAAGAGGTTGAGTTAGTGACCAAAAACCTACCAGAAAAGCCAGGTACACACACCACTCCTGAACTCTACTGAACATTTAAAGGATTAATACCACTACCTTACCTCTTCCTCCAAATGGAAAAATACAGAATAACGTTCTAAGGAAAACACAGCATCCAAAGGGAAATACTTGGCAATAAATTTAACAGAAGTGAAACACTTGATTATAAATATAAGACATGGTTGAGAAAAATTTAGAGAGAGTGAATTAAATAGAAAGACATCCCATATTCAGTCTATTTTCTCAAAATGTTAAACGTAGAATTATATGTATGAAGCAACTCTACTCTTAGGCATATACCCCAAATAACAGATGACATATGTATATAAACTTGTACATACATGTTTCTAGCAGCGTTAGCCATAGTAAACCGAAAGGGAAACGGCTCAAGTGCCCAGCTAATGATGGAGAGCTAAAACAGATGGCGCACCCATAGTACAGGACATTATTTGGCAATAATAAAGAATGCTATACCGACCTTGAAAGCACATTACGTGAAAGAAGCCAGACATAAAACACCACATACTGTGTGACTCATTCATTTATGTGAAATGCTCAGAAGAGGAGACAACGCGTGTCAGTGCTGACCAGGAGCTACTGTGGTCACTCCCCTAACAGTGGTTTACAATGTGGCCTCTGATGCCGGACGCCTGTGTTCAAACCCTGCCTCCGCCCTTCTTAAGAAGGATTTGGAGCAAGTCACTCAACCTCTCTGATCCTCACAAAATAGGTTTTGATCATGTTAGAAAAAAGGAAATGGTGTCTTAGCATTATTTTTTAAAGTAGGGGCATGTTCAATTTTATAAAAAGTTCCTCCCAAACTGCAGTCTCATAGGACTGTGTAAGCATTAAATGGAGACTGTGCTGAAGTACCATAAGGACTCAGTAAGCAGTAGGGGTTTTATTAGTTGATGTTAAATAAATTTAACAAATGAGCGACTTTTTGAATCTAGAAAATGAAGAGTGTGTCAATAGTCTTTACAGAATACACTTTTCCCCATATTTTTTGATTTAGTAGTGAAGTTCAGAACAACCTCTCTGCTAAAGGAAGTGCGGGAGTTTCCAGCTAAAAGAATGCGTAGCTTTTGTGTGTAATTTCTTTTTCTGGTCTTGGACAGAACCTGCTCAGTTGCTGTCCAAATAAAAATAAGATTTGAAAACAGCTGAGAAGGCTCATTAG
This sequence comes from Phataginus tricuspis, assembly GCA_029783875.1. NCBI lineage: Eukaryota > Metazoa > Chordata > Mammalia > Pholidota > Manidae > Phataginus > Phataginus tricuspis. The sequence goes on along the minus strand of JAQQAC010015530.1, from coordinate 1,041,047 downwards.
CTTTTGAAAAACTGAATATACACTTGAAACTTCATTTTGTCCCACAATCAGCTGCATCCTCTCTTGCCTTCCACTCGAGGCACAGGGCTTTTGAGTTGGAAGGCAACTGATACGGACTAGAGCTTAGAGGGCCTGTCCAGGCCCAGCCTTAAGGCAGAATCATTCCTGAACACACAAGAGCATATTTCCAGAACTGTAAAGTTGAGTGATTTTTTTAGAGTGTACACCCATTTGACACTGATAATACAGTCCCCTCCTCAAAACATTAAAAGCCAGCAAGCCTAACTCAAATTTCAAAGTGGTCATTGTTTCCAGGCATTTTCAGTGGGAAAAGATAGGAAATACGTTTTTTTCAGACAAAAAAATAAGCTATTTCTCACTGATACTACCAATTCCAATATTAGATAATGGAGATTTTGCCCAAACTCACTAATTTCCCATCTGTATGTGCTTTGCCCCCTACATTCCACTGAACCAACACAATTACAAATTTGCTTTAAACCACAAAACACAGACAACAGTCCCAAAATAATAATATGGTTCTGACAGTAGTTCGAGGTTTTCTAATAGGCTTTCATGCTGGGGAGTCAAATCACGATTTTTGAGATCATTTGGGAAAGTTCCTCCATGTGAGGCTATCCCAATCACTCGTTACACAGATAAAGTCATTTGCATTACTTTTCCTTCAATATTAGTGATTCTTAAAAGCAGTTTGTTTCATAATTATGCAAATATGTACATTATTCCACAAAGTGAAATTGATGAAGTATAAAAACCAAGTATGTGCAGATAATTCTGGCTTACATTCCCCTTCTCACACTGCCCCCCCACTCCCTGCCTCTGTGTAAACTTCAAGAAAAAATTACATCAATCTTTCTTTAGTGAATGTCGCACACTATAAATTCTTTTCACCACCTGGAATACATAAAGATATTTCCATTACTTTTTATAGCTGTATGTTACTCTCTTGCTTGGATGCACCATAAATGAGTCAACCAGCCATCTGCTGATGGACATTTTTCTTGGTAACCTCATTTTTATGGATTTATAAACAACACTGCAATGAATAGCCTTGTGCATACGTCTTTCTGTATTTTTGCCAGTGTGTCTGTGAGATAAATTCTTAGTATGAGGTTACCAAAGAGATTGCTGGGTCCAGTGGCAAATGCATATTTAATTTTGTGGTACTGTCAAACTCCACCCCAACTTCTTGCATTTCTATAATGCATGCGAACACTCACGTGCCCCACAGCCTGGCTGAAAAAACAGTGTGTAAATATATAGATTTTTGCTAATCTGATGGGTAGAAGCTGCACTTGTCTTATTAGGAGTGAGTGGGGTTGAGTAACTTTACCTATATTTAAGGAACACTTGCATTCCTTTCTCTGAGAAGTATGTGTTTATATTTCTAGCTTTACTTTTTTAATATACAATTTGGGGAATTTCTTTTTTTTTCAGAAGACCTTTATGTATTGGTGTAGTAACTCTTTGCAGTATAGATAGCTAATAACTTTTCAAATTTATTATTTTTTACCTTGTTTATTGAGTTTTTCATCATGTAAAAGGTGTGTGTGTGTGTGTGTGTGTGTGAGATGAAACTTATTTTCCCCTGGATTTTAAGTATAGTGTAGGAAAGCTTTTCCTACAACCCAGTTATAAGAAGTTTTATTCCTAATATATGTATGGTTTTATATTATACATTTGGAATTCATTCTGGTATACAAACTCAAGAAATTCCTAAAAACTGACCAAGCATGAGCCTGTATGAGCCCCAGCGCCCAGCTCACTACTGGTGGGGCCGCTGTCACTGACGAGCTACTGGCTGGAGGGCCACGGGTTGTTTCTATGTGTTTGGTGTTTATGTTCTCAGATATAATGACTGTGTATGTTTCAAGTCAGTAAAATTTCTGGTGCCTGGAATTTCCAATTAAAAACTCCTTAGAATACTGAGGAATGTATCATGTTCTTGAAGAATAGTCCATTATGGCTCTGAGGGGAAGAACGTGCAGGCATTTGCTGTTTCTCTAGTTAAGTTTTTTTTTGATTATAAAATAGCCATCGTTCTAACAGAGCTGGTACTTTCAGGAGATATCCTTGTGCGGAGCTGGACGCTTCGTATTAAACAGTTGTGTTTTCAGCAGATTGGCACTGACTATTGCTTTTAACAGTATATTCATTTTCTCCTCTCAGCTTTGGAGCCTTGACAACCCTCAAATGGACACAAAAAGCACGAAGCAGAACGGAGACTCACCGCTCCCGGAGGCGTCGCTCAGGCTCAGCAGGCCCCCTCCCAGCCCTCTGTAACTGTGGTGGCCGTAGGTCCCGTTCCCGTTGATGTACAGCACCTCCTGCGGGCCCGAGGCGGCTGCGGGCGAGCACGCGGCCTGGGCCGCCTCCGGTTTGCACGGCTTGTCGGCTGGAGCGGACTCGTCCTGCAAGGACAACGGCATTCCCTCATCACGCCTGTGCTGCGTCACCTGGCACAGGACCCGCTTACTGCCACCTGCGTGCCTGCCTTAAGGTAGACATATATAGTCATTCACTCAGCACACAGGCGCATTTTCAACAGCGCTGCTAAGAACTAAGAAGAGGAAAGCAGAGCAACGGTGTGAGACGGACGGGAGACAGAGCGACTGACAGTTTGCAACTGAATTAAAATTACATGAAGTGAGTTGTGCACAGCAGCCAAGAGGGGAAAGCCACCTAAGTGTCCACCGACAGGTGAGTAGACAAAAAATATTGGCATATAAATACAGTGGAATATTATTCAGCCTTATTATTATGCAGAAAAGAAAGAAATCCTGTACTTCCCACAGTGTAGATGAACCTTGAGGACATCACAGGAAGCCAAATACTGTGGTGACACCTCTAAGGCAGCCGAACACACAGACACAGAGAGGAGGATGGCGGTCGTGAGGGACTGGGGGACAGAAAGGTGGGAGCTGCTCACAGGGCACAGCATTCAGTCCGGCAGGATGTGGGGTGTGGCTCTGGGGAGTCTTGTATGATGGAGGATGTGGTTGACAATACTGTACCGTACACTTAGAGATTGTTGGGAGGGTGACTTTCATGTTAAAAATTGTTTTAAATAAGAATTAGCTAGGCTTAAAAAAGTTACATGAAAAATTACAATTCACAATTACATTTGCAAAAGTTGGCTTTCTTGAAATCTCTTTTTGCAGCCTGCTCTCTTTTTCTTCCCTCCCTTCTGCCCATCTCCCCCTTTCTCTTTTTAGTTTATATTTATTTTATTTTAGACATAGAGCTTAGTGCCCATTCCCGGCACCTGAGTAAGCCCAGGCCTTCCAGCTTGGGGTTTCCTTTCCAGAGCTGCACTGGGATCTAAAACCTGGCTTTAAAACTTTTAACCATGTGGAGTTGTAAAAACATTGAAATTAAAATTTGCAATAAATAGTATCTGTTTGCAATAGTTAAGCAAATTGCATTTCCCTTCAGTTGAGAGTTTATAAAGTCTAAAATATATACAACATATATGACTTCACTTGCTCACTGCCGTCTTCATCTTATTCCTTCCTTTTTTGTTAAGAAATTATAAACAGATTTCTAGGGAATTCTTAGGAACGTTATTGCCATAACCAGAAGTGTTTTGCAGCACTTGGAGTACATGTTTTGGGAAACAAGTAACTTCCAAATACATCTTTCTGTGGTACCAAGTACCAGAAAAAGAGGAAACACGGATTCAGCTTGCTTTGTGGACCGAGTAGTACTGTTTATTCAGAAACGTCCTCATCTTTCGTGTAATGAAATCACGGCTGAGAACTATGTAGCTATGATTTTGCCCTTCTGACCGATTCAACTCTGCCCATTACATTCAGCAGCAGACCTTAGACACATAACCTATGAGATTTTCATTTTATCATTTCTAGGTGAGTAAGATTATGAAACAAACAGCAAAATTCCTTAAAGCAAATTGAAATGAAAATAAGAAAAAACAAAATACATGAAGTAACCTCAACTGGGATATGAACTGGAATGTCTGACTGTAATCCCTTTCTGTCATTTAACCTGTAGAAATCCCTGGGAGAGTAAATTACTTTAGGATAATAGTTTTCCTGGGAAAAACTGCACTGAAGAAAGGACCCAGATAGAACTAAATTTTGTTGATATCACTGGCTTTACTGTTGACTGGGAAGTCAGCACGTTCTAGATTCTTCTGTAAATTCTGAAAGTCACTCTTTGCTAGGACAAAGTACTCAAAAAGGTGAGTTTTCAACTGTGGCTCTCTAAAAGATCAACAAATTCACCACTGATAACAGGACAGAACAAATATATGTGGAGACTTTTTGGTATTATGGTGAAATTTTATATCATGGATAGTAAGGGAGCTTAAATAAAATCTAAGACTGAGCATGATATTTCTATGACTCTTGGTGTTGGAAGTTATGTGCCGTAAAATGCAGGTCTAAGGTAAATAATCAGACTCACTCTAGGGCTACTATGAGCAAGAATTATTTTAAAAAGTACTATTAGTTGTACAGAATCTGTAACCACTGTCTTTCTATGATGTTACGGTGTCCAGGGGTGTGGGAAATGCCAGACAATGATGACTACACCCCATGCAGTGTCCAGTCTTTCATAAAGGTTTTTCTTTCACAAACGGCTCCCCTCCAGGAGTACCAGCTCCCTGCCTGGGACAGAGGTTGTCACTCACATCATTTATGTTATATATACTCATATGATGTGCCTCTCACATCATTTGTGTTACATATACACCTATGTGCACATGATACATATATATTCCTCTATGCTAGAATACAGACATGTCATACATTCATCAGTTCAAGCTTATTAAATGAGCAAAGCTCATGAGAAGAGTGATAGGTGAAATCGGTGGTATTTACATGGGTTAATTCTTTTTCAGGCATATGAGTTCTATTTCCTACAAAGTAGTAGATTTCAAACTACTCTCACGGACTACAAGGCTTCTGGGGGAAATGTTTGCGAGCATCCTGAGACGGCGGGGCAGGGCTCCGAGAGGCCCTCACCTGGGGCCCTTCCTCCTTACCCAGACCAGCAGCTCTGCTTTGCTCCACTCGACGCTCATGAAACCACCACATCTGAAGTATTAAGAAAACCACTGGGCTGTGGGTCATTTTTCTCTGTAAAAGATACACCGCCCCTGAAAGTCTGAAAGAGGGCAGAATATTCTATACTTCAAAGCTATTTGGGAAAGGGGCTAGCCTCACACAATTCCACAAGTGTGACTTCCCAGTTTCTTGATTGAAAGTAACTTGGGCAACAAAAGATTTGAATTTCTAGTTTTGAAAAATTGGTGCATCTTCTGAACATACCAGTCTATTTTTCTGTGTTTGGAAAAATGACAAAAAAATACTCTCATAGGAGAAGAGTGTCTTAATGATGAGTAAAAAGAGAGAAGGGAGAAGGCATTGTCTTCATAATATCTCCTCTTTGATTCTTTGTATAATAGAACTAATTTGTATTATTAAACATGCTATTTTTTAAATTTGCCATAGTTTTCCATTATTAACTGCTATTCCAAAACACAGTAAATTGCACTGAGTAGGCAGATAGGTAATCCATTAAATAATCAAAACAGGTCTTGTAGGGAGTCATCTGTATTCAAACACAGATTTGCAGTATTAATGTTCTTGGCAGCCCACTATATGTTGAGAAATGAAATATATGGTGTTCCCTAAAAAACCTGGTCTGCAGTATCTTTTGGGAAGAAGTTTACTGTAAAGTTAATTCATGTTTTTTTCTTGTATGATTACTATTATTGGTTTCAAAGAAGCACAAATATTAATGACATGAAGGATAAATATTCACTGGAGTCACATTTTATCTCCATAAGCAACTTGTAATAATCACGAGTCCCCCAAGTTCTCAGAGATGACAGCATGCCCCCTGGATTGCTATGAAGATGATTTTCAAGAGAGGATAATATTAATATGTCACAAGGCTGCATCTCTAGGCAATGAGATAAATTTTACGCACCCAAAAAAGAGCCCAACAGCAAAATCCTATCCCAGCTTTTATGGGACATATTTCAAATTTTTGAAAAATACGAGCCTCAGGGATTGAGCATCAGCATTAGGTAATGTGGTTGTGATTCAGGTTCTCTGATTACAAAGACACAGTGACGGCTAGAGCTGGGCTCTGGCCTTACCAGTAAGTACACCCTTCATTATGTAAGTATGCACTAAATATATTTTTAATGGGCTTGTGGTAGGATAGGCGATTACTTACAGAGGGAGGGCAAGATTGAGAATGGTTTGGAAAAGCAAACACTGTCCACCTGTGGCGCTGCGTTGACACACTGCTTGGGACAAAGGGCACTTACCTGCGGGGACCAGACAGGCACAAACGAGTTTGCTGAACTTGATCTGCTGTGGGGCCGACAGGCTGAATTCCTACCTAACGGCAGATGCCGAAGGAATCCTAATCTCAGTACCTTAGACATTTTTTTAAAACTGAAATTGAATTGATTCCACCCAACTTTTAAACAATAGGTTTCAAAAAACTGACACAGAAAACATTATATTGCTTTTACTGTATCTCCCAAGAATTCCACTTTTTCTTAGACTTTATATCTTCTACCATCTACTAAATACACTGTATATTTCCATTTACTTGTCTCTGTCTATAAGCAGAAAATCCCAGTAAGATTTATAGCTAGATTCAATAATCCAGACATCTTCCTCCTGTTTGCCTTTTACCTTACACTGTCATCGCAAGTGGAATTTGCAAGGCCTCACTGCATCAATATCCAATTGAGTCCATCAGTGACGTGGTCAGGGCACTGGTGAGCCACCTTTTTGAGGTAAGGGAACTCGTGCAGACCTCAAACAAGCTTATCACTGCAAAACTCTGAACAGGGATAACTCGGGTATCAAGTGGCCTAAACATTCTGTAAAACTTAATGATTTCTCCTACATGTTCTTTGTAGTCTATATGACAGACGCATCGTTACTTAAGTCACTGCTCTGAATTTCTCTTTTGATTTATTAGTACAGATGGGGTAAGGGACTGCAATTTATTTCACACAGAAACTACTGAAAATCGTCTCTACTTTCTAAAAGCTTCCCTCCTTCCACTTGATAGCAAGTGCTCCAGAACTAAGTACATCGCTAAGGATTTCCAGGGAAGTTCACAAGAAGGTCTGAGACAACCAGAGCTCCCATTCAAACTGCTTTCCACCTAAGAAAAAAACAGTGTGCACTCACAGTGAATGTGCTGATTGCCCGGGGTGATGAGAAGTGATGACGAAGCTCCCCCCAAACACACTCACACGTGTAACACTCAGGAACTGATTTCCTTCCTACACTTAGGAGCATTCCATCCAGTCTCCTCCACTTGTTGGCTATGCAAATGACTAGGAAGCCAACACAGAAAATAATTTTTCGCAAAGATGATCCCAAACCCACTAAGAAAATTAGGAAAGACATGTTTTGACTAAATCCTCATGTCTAATGATAAAATTGGAAATAACAGAGAAGCTAGATCAGTTTGTTTCTGAAACCAAAATCACAACGGGACAGCTATTACCTAGAGTTTTATCAAACTCTTCAAATAACAGGTGTATGTTAACAAACTATTTGCAGCAGTATTCACATACACATACTCACATGTTTTTACAAACAGTAATGGCTTGAGAACTATTGGCTTAAAGAAAAATATACAATAAATATGGTCCCCATCCAGCAAGTTCACTGCAAAGCCATCTACTCTAAAGTTCTTTCCAATGGCCACCGTTTGATTGCTAAAAATGAAGGAGTAGAGACTTATTATCATTTTTAAATTGCAACTTTAATGTTGCACTCTGCCATTTACATATTCACCCAAAAATCAGATATAAAAAATAAATGTTTTTTCTATAAGTTTCTAGCACTCAATTTTGAGTTCCTCTGTTAATATGACCAAAATGGAAATTTAAAAGCAATGTTCTTTTGAGGTTCTCAAATCTGATGGCAGATACAAAATTTTGTCATTGATTTTGTATATGTGTCACAGTATTTTTCACCTCTGAAATACCAGTTTTGACAAAGCAATACTAAATTTGTATCTTTTTTGGGGGACACAAAATACTTATTTTTTTTATTAAGGTATATATATCACTGATATACAATCTTATGAAGGTTTCACAAAAATAAGAAACGCTTCATGAATTATGTGTTATCCTTGCACAGGGGCCATGCTAATCTTCTCTGTACCATTCTAAATTGGTATCTTTAATATTAAATTTTAATATATTTTAGTAACAAGAAATATTTTTTCCTAATCATATAATATTTTTGTTTCTCTTGAGTTTTTCTTTCATTTTTTTTATATCTACATTTAGAACAACTCAGAACATCTTTGAAACCATCCCTTTATTTGCAAGTGGGTTCTACTGATTAAAACAAACAAACCAACACTTTTTTCTTAATCCCCTAGGACACAATATTCTCCTTTGGTAAGGCAGCTGCGATGCTCTGCCTGGTGATTCCAAGGCAGGTGTGGCTCAGATATTATGTTACTGTCACTCTCAGATTCTTACTTCCAGTCTCAGCCGACCCTCTGAAGTTCATGCCTGAATTTCCTATCAGTTTTGTCAAATTTTACATTTTGAAATTAGATTTATTTTCTCTTTCCTCCAGATACTCCATATAAAAAAACAACCCCTGTTTTATCACCAACATTTCTTGTTCAAGCTAATGCATCATACCAAGATTTTCTCCTCTTACACCAGCACCAAAAAATACCCAAGCCTCTCAGTCCCTTGTTGGGAAGGACCCTCGTCGGCATACGTCTGAGAAATACCCACTGCTCATGCGTGATTCGGAGCCCCATCATCTCCCATTTGGGCTATCGTGATAACGCACATCTTCTTAAACATCTCCTTCTATGTCACCGTGTTCATTTCTCTTTAAAACCTACGGGGCTTCTTTTTTCCTAGAGAACAAAACCCAAAGTCTCGGCATCCAAGCTCTTTAAAGGTTGGAAATGACCTTGTCAGACTCATCTGCCCTTCCTCTCATGCACTCTGTACTGTGGGCGTAACTTAAACTGAAAAGAGCCCCACCAGGTGCTCTTCTGGGTCACCTGAATCATCCCATATGTTCACCAATATACAGAAAGTTTCTCAGGATTATTTTAGGTGTTATATCCTCTGATGATGGCACACCATTTAATTTTTTATCTCATTTCCAAAACTTTAACATGTGTATCTAATGTTGAATAACAAACTAAATACGTTCTTAAGCAGTATTAGTCCTTTTTAAAAAAAATTTCTGTGAGAAACCAGAAAGTATTAAGTAAATAAAGCAGGTTTAGATACAGCTTTTATCAGAAGAGAGGAGGAGAAAAGATGGTATTTTCCTTTCTCACATCCTTACTAACCTAAATTCCAGATTAATGAAATATTTTTCTCCCTAAACAAAAGAAGCAGGGCCTATTTATTTGAGATTCTTGTATCTCTTCTTCTGTATAAAATTATCTTTATGAAAAAAATTCAAGAAAAACAAATACAAAGTAAAGATTTCCTAGGCAAGAACAAAGACTTCAATAGTGCATAAATTAGTACTTCAGTCCTCAGCTTGCTTTGGGCCAAACACCCCACTCAAGGCGGGAAGGCTAAAGAGTGCCACACAATTACATCCTAACAATTAGAAATTTCCCTTAAAGCAAGAGTCAAAACATGACAGTTATGCTAGAATCTTTAGCTATAAAATATTATAGCTATAATCAAAATTCAGAATAAATATAACAGCTGAGTCAAAATTCAGAACAAATATTTTTAGCATTAAACTTTGAGAAGCACAATGGAAGCCAATTAGATTTCCTTTTTTAGAGCAGTTGACCGTTAACTGTTAGACGAGCGTCTGAGTGACACAGTGACGTGGGACTAGGGCCCGTGCCTGCCTGAACAGTATCTGCATCTGTATAAGCTGGAAGGAGTAAAACATCTAAAGACTATCTTATTTGTTATCCTAGTTATTTTTTTCAAAGGGTTAGCAAAGCTTTAATTTTTAAAGAGAAAATTTGGCCTTCAAGTTGGGTGATAAAAGACTCAGCCAACACTAGGGAAATCAAAAGTCTTGGTGTTTTACTACAGGCAGCAAACAACCGCCTCTAGAGTCCAGGCAAGGTGAAAATGAGTGAAGAGGTCTGGCTTTGCAGAATAGGAAGCTGGGGGAACAGTGGTAAATTCACAAGGGCAGGCCCACTGAAAAGCATTCAAATGCCAGCGTTTTACAGCTGTGTCCAGGCCAGATAAAGGCTTCAGCAGTCTGCTACCTGCCTATATACTTCTGATATAGATGAGTTCAGTGGACTGAGAAATGAATGACCCATTTTTCTTTCTTTCTTCTCAGAATTCCGGAGCAGTGCCTTCCTGGCGTGCGGAGGTGAGCCATGCGCTGCGATGCCGGAGTATTGTGAATCATTCCCCCAAGTACTTGTGGGACCTAATGAAAGCGATTCGTCTCCACACTGCACTCCGTGGTACAGCGACAGCCCCGCCCCAGGGCCCTCATCTGGGGATCCTGAGTTACTAGATAAAAAAGCACCTACTACATTTACTACCTGAGGTCCAGAGAGCCCAGGGCCCCCACACGCCACAAGGACAGAGACACGGGCCCCCTCCTCCTCCTGACGGGGCTGCGCGGGAGGGGCTGGGAGCCAGGCGGCCTGGATACTTACCCGTCTGTCTTGCACAGGCTGTTAATGTGCACACCTTCAAGTGAAGATACAGCCTTTCAGAACTGGCCTTGATGGCCGCTTCATAATTAATAAACCACGAGAGCAGTTCCAGTCAGAGAACAGCAACACGGTAAACAGACAGGCAAAAGATAGCAATATATTTGGGTATGTAGGTTAATTGTAGTTTAAATTTGGGTATGTAGGTTAATTTTAGTTTAATTTTAGAACAGAATATACACATTTAAAGCTTGGTCAGTACTTTGCAACTAATGAAGGGGGCACTTTCCGCGCAGCAGTCGCTAGTAACTGGCCGCCTCCTTGCCACCGAGGAGCCCTTACTAGAAGTGCGGTGGCCTCCGTGAGGGGTGGGCACAGAGCAGGCATGCGGGAGTCACTGGGCTCTGAGTTGTCTCTAAAGCATTAAAAAATACCATTTTAAACCTGTATAGTATTCCTAGTGTTCCCAGTATACACGTAATATTACTACAACTAAACAAAATATTTAGGAAATATAGAAGTTTTTTTTTTTAAATAACAGATGGGGGTGGCGGTGTGTCATGTATTTGTGTGTTTGATGGTAACAGCATAGTGGGGTGTATATATTTGCTACATTTGTGAAAGAACAAAGCATATGCCAGTAGGCAAGATGGCTGATAATTCACTTATTTTTCTGAATCCTATTTCCAATGTTTGTATTCTCCACATCCATCACTGATTTCAGAAGACTAGCATTTCTTCATATTTTGATATAAAATTTCATTTTGTGTAAGTTTATCTATACTGTATGCATTAATGTAGGAGGGAGAGAATCCATGCTGGTATCCTAGTAATAAAACTCATGTAATAAAAAAAACCACACAAATAAATGAGGGGAAATTTTGAGCCTACCTCAAATCTTTAAATAAAACACAAAGATAACTTATGTTTTTTTTCCCTTTAAAGAGCATTGGAGGTAATTATATATTTTGCATTTGTAGATACCCTTTAAATTCTATGCCTTTAATAGTTTTGTAGGTAAATTCTTATTAAGTGTAATTCATGGGCATAAAGCCATACACACATTCCTCAGAAAATGTACTGTAAACGTTGGAGTCAGCCCGCGCTGCTGGCTGGATTTGCTCACACAAGGAAACCAGCACTGGATCAGATGGAGAATCTTCCAGATGCTGTGCTTTGGAGACAGAGTGCAGCTGGGCAACCCTACCTGAATGGGATTTGGTATGTGACGTACGGGTCCCAGCAACCACCTGGCAGAGCGAGGGGACCCGGGGGAGGCTGCCCAGGAGGGATGCGTGACAGACACTTGTGCCCAGGGGTGTGGATCACCTCCACACCCATGATGTCTGCCAAAGGCTCTGGGAGATTATACAAACAGAACACCTGCAAGTCTGACCCGAGCTGAAAGGGACAGGAATGGGATGGAATGAAGAGAAATGACTCCTGGGGCAACACGGAGGGCGCAGAGACCAGACAGAGCAGAACTGACGGAGGCCAAGAGGGCAGAGCTACTGCCAAGGGGTGCCAGAGGCCACACACAGAGTCTCAGCACATTCCTGTCTGGCCTTGAAATCTAGAGGATTTACCCTGTGGGATTTTGTACTTGCTTGGAACCTGTGACCCCTTTTACCCTTCCTTTTCTCCCTCTGGAATGGGAATGTCTGTTCTCTGCCTGTTACTCCTGTTGTAGTTTTGGAAGCAGAGAACCTGGTTTCTAGGTTTCTCAGGTCCACCGATGGAGCAGAATTTTGCCCCAGGATGGACTGTAACCAGTGTCTCACCTATAGCAGACTTAGATGATTTAGAAGATTTGAGACTTTTTAAGTCGATTATATTTAGTTGAGATTTTGAATTCAGAGTAACGCTGGAATGGGTTAAGGCCTCTGAAGAAGTTGGGATGGGTGAATGCATTTTGCAAGTGGGAAAGACATGAATCTGGTGAAGAGGGCAGAGGGTGGACTGCTACAGATTGAATTGTTTCCCCCCCAAAACACATGCAGAAGTTCTAATCACTGATTCCTGCACATGTCACCTTATGTGGAAACAGGTCTTTGTGGATGCGATGGGGCCACATTGAATCAGCGTGGCCCTAATGACACATGACAGGTTCTTGCAAGATGAGGCGCAGAAGGAAGATGGAGGCCTTGTGGCGAGATGCAGGCAGTGGTGGCCACAAGCTGCAGGGTGCTGGACGCTGGAAGCTAATCGGCCACTGCCATGACTCTTCTTCTCTGGACCCTGCGTGATTCACCTCTTCCCTCTCCTGCTTTTAGAAGCTGTAACTGATACCCCTACTCTTACTCCGTGTGCTCCACAGAGCTGCCTGCACCATGGGTTCAAAACTGAGCAATGCATGCCCTTCTCTCCCGGCCTCCGTGGATGCCTCAGGGATGAGTGTGTGACCCAGTCACAGCCAGTGGGGGAGCCGGGAGACTGGAGCTGCCGCAGCCACATTGCTGCCACAGGCGCAGGCTGAGGACGGACACAGCAGAGAGCAGGGCCAAGAGATCTCGGAGCGTGAGCCTTACACAAGACAGCCAGCTGCACATGAGCCGTCAGGGACCTGCCAGTCAAAGCAATGATGAGCTCTCCCCTCACAGCAGTCAGAATGGCCACTATCCAAAGGACAAGAAATACCAAGTGCTGGCGAGGAGGCAGAGAAAGGGAACCCTCACATACTGTTGGTGGGATGTACATTGGTGCAGCCACTGTGGAAAGCAGTATGGAGGTTCCTCAGAAAACTAAAAATAGAAATACCATATGACCCAGTAATTCCACTTCTAGGAAGTTACCTAAAGAAAACAGAATCACTAATTCGAAAATATATATGCACCCCTATGTTTATCACCACATTATTTTCAATAGCCAAGGTATGGAAGCAACCTAAGTGTCCATCAGTAGATGAATGGATAAAGAAGATGTGGTACACATACACAATGAAATACTATTTAGCCGTAAAAAAGAATGAAATCTTGCCATTTGTGACAACATGGATGGACCTAGAGGGTATCGTACTAAGCGACATACGTCAGACAGAGACAAATACCATATGGTTTCACTATGAAGCAAAACACACATTAATACAGAGAACAGGCTGGTGGTTGCCACAGGGGAAGGGAAAGGGGCGGTAGACCTAATAGGGGAAGGACATAAAGAGGCACAAATTCCAGTTACCTGCCCTTATAAATTCCTTTTGCTTAAACCATTCTGACTGAACTTCCTGGCACTTTCACGTAAGACACCGCTGTGTGTTAGATCTCCCCATTCTTGGCTCTGCCCTTTGGTCACTTTGGACAGTCACTGAAGGCCAGGTCACTCTCTCCTCTGTCACTTCTAAACTTAAGTTAAACTTTTGGTTTGGCATTTCACTGGTTAATTAATTAATGAAATGGTTTGAAAATTCCTAATCAAGTTATCTCTGAGAAAACAAGTTGACCAGGTTTCCTCAGCCCTAACTGTGTACCCACTGGATATCTACCACTTTGTCTTTCAGGCAGAAACCATTAGTTGCTTTTATTTTAATGGCCTGAGAGAGCAGATAAATGTTCCTTAGCTTTTTCCCGGGTGAATAATACAGAAGAGCACACTCTTCATATACAACATGCAGATTTAATTATGTTGGATAAACCCTCATTTTTTGTGCCATTGAGGTGAACATATCTAATGTTTTAAAATACATTCTTGATGGACAGTGACTGTAATGGGGTTGGTGGGGGGGACCTGATGAAGGGGGTAGTTTAATCACCATAATATTGCACATGTAATTGTAGGTTAATGATACCAAAATAAATTGTAAATGAAAATAAATAAATAAATAAATAAATAAAAGTTGGGGAAAACAAAAAAAACTAAAATAAAAAACTAAAATAAAAAAACTAAAATACATTCTTGAAGGCTAACACACCGTAATAATGAACTACATCCTAATGTTTACATGTTCTTTTCTTCATATTGTTGTGCTTCAAACTTTTTGGAAAACTCCTGAAATTTCCAACCTGACTCATAACAGAGACAAAATGCAATTTTGGTTCTAAATCTCATGTTAAGTTTTGTACTCAGCTTATGATGTATGCATCCCTTTTTAATTTCTGAGATGCTGGTTTAAAATTACTACAGAGCCAGTATATTAATTTTCCTCAAGCTTTAAACAAAAAAAGAAAATATTACTATTCAGATTATATTTTCATACAAAACATTATCATTCATATTTCTATTTTTATGTTGCTGGCAGCATTATTTGTATTTTCATTAACTCAAAAAAAATTTGAAGAAAAATGCAATTTTTACAATTTCTCCTAAAGGAATAAATATATATTGATTGAGAAACAAAGAAAAAAGAACCATCCTCATGGATCTGGTGTTTTCTTATGGTCGGTCCTTCCTGACGCCTATTCCATAATTCCGTAATTCCGTATTCCGTCATGGTTTAGAAAGTACTTAGAAATTCTTTAAAGTCACACTTTGGAATATACATGTTGTCTTGATCATATGTGGTATTAGGGTTTTTATTCTTTTATTGTTTGAAGCAGAATCACCCAAGATTATCACACATCTTATCACTGGAATAAAAATCATTTTTTTTCTAAAAATTATGCAGTTAACAGGTTATCTGAGTATTTAGAGATATAACTATAATTGTATATAAAGATATATAATTTAAGGTTGCTATTAAGACTTAATTTTTGGGAGGACATGTCCACATTAACAACAAATTTAGTCTGCTAAACCAAAAGTAATATTTAAAAAATTCAAACGAGTACTCCCATTAAAGATCCCAAAGCTTTAAAAAAATGTATTAGCAGACACACTTTCCTTTATGTGGAAATAACATATTTACATATATGTGCATCTTCTTATACGTAACATTTTGTGTGTAGGACACAGATAGAGGTCCATGCATATATTTGTGAATAAGCAAAGAGTAAACAAGACAAAAATTATTTATTTGATGAGTATAGACAGCATACATAGCTGAAAAAGAAACTAAAAACCTACATCCAGCTTTCAGCATTTAAGCCTTTCCTTTCTTAGCAACACTATTCAAAATATCTTCTCCCCAAGAAACAATATGCTAGGTACACAGTATCTACTACTTTGGCTGGTGCTGCAAATGGTCAAAAGCAGGTAGCAGGTAAACATAGGTGTCTGACGAAACGAATACTTAAAAATTAGATAAGCTAGGAATAAAGGAGAAAGATGGTCACCACTGAGGACCGGTCTGCACCTCGTGTTCAAATGTGCTGCACTTAGGCGGGACGTCCCCCAGCATCTGCAGAAGGCCTGCAGCAAGCTGCTCTGCCTGCCTGCTGCTATGGCGACGTTCCAGGGCAAATGCCAGGTCCGCTCCCAGCATCTGTGTCCTGGCTTAATTGCTTTGTCAGAAGCCTAACAAGCTGCCTTCTTTTTCTCCCTGAGCAGTTAAAAGCAACAGTGCCTGAAGAACTGAATGCTGAGACACATCCCCTCCCCAGCTTACACCCTCGGTTCCTATCACACTGCATCTGTGATTTTCCCTATTTGAGGCTAAAACTGTTTACTGGGCTGTCCGACATTTTAAATTACAGCCCTAACTCCAGTGATCACAGCTCTGTTTTGCCGCATTCTACCATTCTCCGGCTGGAGCGCAGCACTGTGTTACTTCTTAACAGGCTCTTTCCTTCCCTAAAACTGAACTATCCGCCATGCCACCTCAGAACGCTTATGGGTACTATCTTGCTGTTTACCCTCATCCCAGTATATCACAAGGCATCTCTGGGGCTCAAAGTGGTGAAGAGTCAAAACTGCTGTAACTCCTGTGGAGTGGTACAACATTCTAATCAATATTCCCAAAGAGATCAGAGGCCGTGCAGTATTAGCTGGGCATATAATCAAGGACAAATACGTTTGCTGGTAGTAGAGAGACTTGCCCCACAGAGAACTGGGAGAGGGACTTGGGCTGTGGCTGAGTTGGGCTGGAGGTGCTTCGTAAAGCAGGTGCACTTTGAGACGGGTGTGCACATAAACCCAGGAGCGGCCCTGGAGCCGGCAGCCGGGACAGAGACACACTGGGTGTGCTTGGAGGATGAAGGACCTGCCTCACAGCACGTTTACAGACCTCCAGGTCCCCGGCACATCACTGAGACAGGAAACAGGAGCAACAGGGAGGACCTGCGCCTCCTGTCTGCGTCCCTCGCAGCCTGAATAGCAATAGTGGTGATGCATACCTCACTGAGCTTGGGGGAAAGATGAGAAAGTTCATGTGAGTTCAACATGTGAGTTCAACATTAAGAGAACACACAAATATTAATATTAATATCATTACATATGATGTGTTTCCCATAGAAGTCCAGATTTATTTCCCCAGATAGTTGAGATGATACTTTGAGCCTTGAAGAACTTGTAATTTAAACCTGAATCTGGGCCTCTGACATGGTTTCAACAACTGTTGTTCTTCGAATGTGAATTATCAAGTAGACGGCAGTTTAAGAAATTAATTAAATGTAAAAAAACAATAGAAAGGATGCTGTATTTTTAAAAACGACTTCAAACACAGGATCCTATATAAAGAATTAAAGAAAATACACAGATAACTGCGAAGTTCCCTAGAAAGGATATTTTCCTCACACATAGAGACCTGCAAAGAATTGGACTTTGTAGGCAATAATTGCTTTATAGGCAATAATATATGATAGAAAAATGCAATTGAGTTGGAATAATGTGACCTTCTGAGTTCTACATACAAAATTGTATTCAAACTCTTGCCTGCTATGAATGCATGATGGCACTGAGAGTTGAAATTTATGAAGCATTCTGATTTTCATTACTCAGAACATTACCCTGCAATCAAGAGAGGTAAGTGCTTTGTACTGTATTAGTCTTTTTTCCTTCTTTTTGAAAGAGAAACTCTGTTTCTACTGGAATATGGGAACACCATTGAAGAAAGAGAGGAAGAAAGAAGGAAGGATGGAAAGAAAATCTAAACTGAAAAGTCACCTTTGCAGGCCTGAAACTTTTATAAAATACATTTATTGAACTAAGTGGTCTGTAAGGTCTATGTAACTCTGAGTTTTTAAATATGAGTCTAATAAGTCATAATGATAAATTTAGTCATTTGAAAAAGAGGTTCTTCTGGGAAGTTATGTATTAGCAATTCTCAAGTATAGCAACTTTGTGTACATGCCCAAATACGTAAGTAAAAATCCCCCTGCTCTGATTCTCTAGACTGTTATCCAAAGGCCTGAATCAAAGGCTACCTTCTTGCCCTAACTTCAGGTTCTCCCACCTGAAAACAACCTTGTAGCAAAGATAAAGAAATAACCACTAAGAAAAGGCAGTGGTATGGTAGAAAGCTTTAATTGCTGTTTTTTAATAGAAATAGTAATGCCTTTGGGATCTAGGTGAACTTTTCACTTACATCTCCCTATTTTATGACTTTACAGTACAGCTCTGACCTTTTATTTCACTTTTACTCTCTGCCCTCTTTGCAGAATTCAGAATCATGACTCCCATTAAATCTCAGTATTTCCTAGAGGATTTGGGAAAGACAATCATCACAAACCTCAGGGATGAAAAAGTGGTTTTTCCTGCCATGCTGCTGGGAGTTCCCTGAGTCAGGGCCAAAGGCATTGCGATGTTTTCATAATATCAAAACCAGCACCAAAACCAAGAAAATGAGGACATGGAGTGCTACGGAGAAGTAACTGGCTGTCAAATTCGATCTTCATGTGGGGAACTGACTGGACTTCCAGTTTAATTGTAACAGTTAAGATATTATTTTGATCTTGCTTGTGCTGAAGGGAAACATTAAAAGGAACTTAGAAACACAAGAGACTTTTTAAAATCTATGTAAGCATCATTTTTCTCTTGATGAAAGAGAGCAGGTAAGGGCTCTTAAAAATTAGCTTTGCATAAACTCCTAAAACAGGGAGAGGCTGTTCTCCTTACATCCCATTTCCAGGTGCTAACACAAGAGCAAGCACATACTGGCCCGTGGACATCTGGAAGCCACTGGGTTGTCGAAGCAAAAAATGTTTAAAAAATACTGTTTACGAGGCAAAGAATACCGACAGCCCAGGATGAGATCAACAAGGCGAGAACCTTGTACGAGACTCTGAGTCAGCTGGCAAAACCGACGGGAAAGATCAACACTGCCGGCCGGCCGCCCTCCAGCCCCGAGGACAGGGCGGGACAGCACCCTGCCGGCCTGGTGGGGCTTCTCTGAGACGGGCCTCCTGACGACGGGCCCTGCAGTACCACGCCTGCAGCCGATGCTCTCACCCTCGGTAAACATTAATGACTAAATCCATCTTTAAAATTTATGACCAGAAGACTTTGGCCATGAAGTAAAGACACTGATATTTTAGGAACATTTCCCCTAAAGATGGAAGTAAAATCATTTTTAATGAAGGCTAATCCTTAGCTCCCTCAGCTGCAGCTCTGCTAAAACCTGCCTCCCCGAAGCGCAGAGTAACTGGGAGCAGCAGTGTGGTTTTGGAGGCCACGGCCTTGTTGTATTTGCCACGTGAATCATGTCAAACGTCACCATCCCTTTTGGAAGCAAGGCCCAATTTATCAAGCTATTATCTATTTTCATAATAAATTTGTGACAATGGCTAAATTTCCCCAATATGCAAATACTGTTGTTCAGAGTAACTAGTGAGTTTTCAAGTAGTTAGACAGGAAAAGGAATAAACAAATTATGAGAAATAAATTATAAAAATGAATATATTTCATAAACCAAATGTGTCAGACTCTTCATTTATCTGCTAAGCCTAAAAATAACTGGTTTTAAAATAAATAATATTAAGAAAAATCCTGTTGTCATGGAGAACCCAATAAACCATATGTTCTCTTGACTTTGGCACTGAAAAGTGTGTCAACATATTATGTTGAATTTCTCTGTCTGAAGTCAAACCACCTACTCACATCCTGACATTTATTTACTTGAAATTAATAACATCCTAAGCCAAAGAGGTACCTAAAACTTAAAAAGAATCATCTCTCTACAAATGTTGGAGAATTCTTAATGAAGCCAGAAAACCTAATAGTAAAGTAGAATGAGTAATAGAGAGAATCAGAAATTGAAGCTTGTTCCCAGCTTCCCCCAAATCCCGCAGATGTTACCAAGAAGAAGTAGTTTCTCAGTTTCAGAGTCCCCCTCCATAAAAGAGGGAAACCATTTGATCTACATGCTTCACAGCACCATTTAGGGACCAATAAAATGATGCACTGTATATCACTGCTCAGAAATAAATTAATATATCTAAAAAAATGTACACTGAGAAAGCATTTTATACAGAAGTAACCTTACTTTCAATTTAAGAAAAAAAGGTAAAAACTCATTGCTTGATGGAAACTGTAATGTCAGTTTTTGAGACATCATGAAAAGATAGAAAGATTAAAGATCTTCCAGACAGAATAATTATCTCTGCATATAGTTACATAATCTAAAACTATGGAAAACAGTAAACTCTGATTCCGAATTAGCTGAGCTAATGTTGAGGCATCGAAGACTGCTCATTCCCAATCACAAATCTGTACCTTTGAAATACCCTGTACACATGATTATTTTGTAGCAGACTGAACTTCACAATTACTTTCTGGCACACACTCAACTTTAAACATCATCCCATTTAGACAGCAAATCTGAAGTGATGGTGGCAGGAAAAGCAACTGCCTGCTGAATCCGGACCTCGCTTTGGACCCTAGACTCATCCACACTTCGCTGTCCATAAGCTTCTAATACTTCCTAAAAATAGTCTACTTTTCTCTCTCTTTCTTCATTAGCATGTATTTTAAGTCCAAATAACATGGCTTTTGAATACCTACACAATTTAGTTTAAACCTTCATATCCAATCCTTCTTTAATTTCTTCCCAAGACTTGAGTTTCCTTCACAAGAGAATTCTGCTTTTAATGCTCTAGAATTGCTCATGTTTGGAAATGCTCCATATGTGTTAACATCACGCTGTAGCTTTGTGTCTTCAAGAGCTCCTGCTCGTGGTGCCTCCTCTGGGAAGCCCTCCTGGGTTCCCTGGGCAGAGGTGGGAGCTCTGTCCCTTGGTTTTCCTAACAATCTGACCATGACCATATAATTTCATTGACCAAGCTAACTGCACTTGTCTTTAAAAGAATGTGAGTTTCTTGAGGATATTCTTTCTTACCCATCTGCCCAGTGAGAGTAAAGGTACCTGCTTGGAGTCATATTGTCAAAGATAAAGGATTCAATACCCATAAAGACCCAAATAAAACCAACCCTTCGCAAATCCTCAGGAAAGGATCCCTCTCTTTGTTCTGTAGCCTCTGTCCTGAGCAAAATGCCTGCTATATAATGAATGTCTGCTAAATAAGCAAACCACTTAAGGGCTTATTTAGAAGTAATTTCGTCTAATCACATTCCTTGCTGATATAAAACACATGAAATATTTAAGGAACTACCTAATGAAGTTAAAAAATTATGGAATAATAAAATTTTTAAACTTTTGCCATTACAAAGTTATCTTGAAAGAACTCAAATTGGAATTAATTCATATATGATGTCCAGCTACACTATTAGGCTAATGCTAAAAGAACACAGATTCATAAATAAACTATTTTGCTCACAAAATACCAACAGAATTCAGGTCAAATATTCTTCCCTATGGAGCAAATAAATATTCCAGTAGAACTATTTAAACTATCTTTCAAATACTATAAAGTACACAATGGACTCAAATTTTTAAATTAGAGTGGTAAGTATACATTGTAATTATCTATAAGCGACATATATCTGTAAGATACTTCATATTGATATATATCTTTACACATTTCCTTAGTTTTTATTTTTTAAAAACTTCTATATGTTTACAAAAATATAATGGAACATACAATATTTCCATATTTTTGGCATCTAAAATTGTGATTATATCCACTCCCTGAATCTAATGGGGTGACTGTAGGTCTGCATCAGTGATCACATCTGTAATCAGTCTCTGGATGAGTTTACTAAGCTGCCCATCCTTTGGTGCTCATGTATTTTAGGTCATGGTTTGATATCCACTGTGTTAGCTACTTCCCAATAGGAATGACCTCTGCTCCTTTGCAAATTGTTAATTTACTAAACTAAAGGTTAACTGCATTTTCAGTATAAACACAATTTTTAAGGCCCGTCTTGGAGCTGAGTCGAATGCTTTCAGCAATGCCACTTCCACGTAAATCAAGGGACTATGGCACCACATTCTGTTTGGAACGCTACCAACAATTTCTCACCATTTGAAGTCTGTGTGACCCTCTGCTCTGAGCTGCCACATCGCCCGTACATCAGATGGCAGCACCAACTGTCGGCTCCGCGTTGATTCGATGGCTTCCTGCGTCCCCGTGATGTGGCATTCCCACATCTCCTCACCAAAAGGCATGTTATCTCACAGTATATTACGTTCCTTTAAGGTCTTGCTTATACTAAGGTCAGGACTATATATTTTTAAAGTGTGGGCAAAGATCATTTCTATGAGGTATAAATTCATTTCAGGATCTAAAAGTGGGACAATGTGTTTGTTGTAAAAAGTCACACTTTCTGAGAGCATTAAGATAGGCTGGTTAAAAAATAAAAGGTCCCTAAAGTTAAATTTTTTGTGCATATGTTCATAAAGAAAGCCAAAATCCCTATTTTACTGAAATAAAGTAGAGATTAAAGGCACGGAGCTTGTCTATACCAAGAGCTTTTAAAACCTTGCTGTTTTTTGACTCAGTTCTCATGCAACCTAAAGAAATAGCCAACAAGGTGTTCTTTCCATACACAAATTATGCTAGAAAAAGTAGACTCAACACATAACAATTTAGAAGCCACTACATAATGGAGTATTAAGTAGCTTTTAAAAATAATCTATAAGATTATATAGTGATACAGTAAATACTCATGACATTAAAGCAAAATGGAATGATACAGGCAGTGCTACTTTGCTTTTTTAAAATGGAAGTTTTTGCATAGAAAAGTAGCAGAAAGTATTACAATTTTACCAGCAATGCCACACTGGTTTATAATGTATTTCTTCTTTATACAGCTGACACTTGAACAACACAGGTTTGAACTGTGCAGGTACACTTAAACATGGATTTTTTTTTTCAGTAACTATATTAGAAAAGCTTTTGGAGATCTGCAACAATATGAAAAAACATTTTGTTTTCTCTACCTTCCTTTACTGTAAGAATTAAGTATATAATACATACACACAATACGTGTTAATCGACTGTGTATGTTATGGGTAAGGTCAACAGTAGGCTATTAGTAGGTAAGTTTTGGGGAGTCCAAAGTTATAAACAGATTTCCAGCTGTTCAGGGGGTCTGCACCCTACCCTGTGCTGTTCAAGGGCCGACTGTATACTTAACTTCCCGAAGTATCACAAATCAGCCTGCGTGTCTGGAAAGATTCTGAAAAATGTAATTTAATACACAACTGGATCAAAGTGGGGGGGGGTCCATCCTGAGCAGCTCCGTGCCCTTGGGGAAGTCACTGAACAGTTAGACCCCAGTTTGTCCACTTTCATTAAAAGCCACGGCACCACAGAAAACAGGCTTGCAAAGTGCCTCCCATAGGGCTGTGTCCACACACTTCTGCCATTGTTGGTATTAACATTAATGGGGAAATTGAGGCCTGTTACAGTCAGATGGCTTGGAAATTTATTCTATCTCAGATAGATTAAAATTACACATTGCAAAGGAAGCACAAAGTGTCCCAAGAGCTGCCCTCGATGACGCTTTGTCTTTCCTGCACAGCACATTTTCTCTTTTAGATGAAAGAGCTTTGCTGAAACATAGGTTCAAAGACCTAAAAATACAGATTTTTCTCCAAAATATTATATATAAGGAAGAAAAATCTAGGAGTAGAATAAAAGCTAAGGATGACTGAGAATAGGGACTTCGGGCTGGGGGCTGTAAGGGCACAGAAATAGGTTTCAAGCCTTATTTCAGTTACTACTGCATTGTTTAAATTTAAGCATAAAACCTATTGAAAAATGTCGCTTTCGTTGTGTATTTGTTAAAGTTTAAAAATGTTACCAGAAGCACAGAACTAGAGAATTAAATAAAAGAAAAGCTACCTATCTCAGAAAATTAAGTCCTGACCGTGGGGTTTTAGATAGTTTTCAAATACATCCATGACGAAACAGAACTGCAAAATCGTGCTGCACTCGACCGGCTCTATTTTCAACCTCTGCACCTACAGCAACATTTCCTTTAACAATGCGCCCGCTCGTCAGACCCGAACAGAACAAGGGAAAATCATGAAGAGACAGAGGTTGGGGAGAATTCACTGCTGCTGAAGAAAACGGAGTAGCAGGAACGCTGGCCTTTCTAAACGTTGCTGGGTCCTGAGCCAATGGTTCCATGCTGGCTTAGTAGCGGTGATTTCTTTCTTAACTTAGTGAAACATCAGTTTTTGGTATTTTTTTCTTGTTTTCTCACCCTTTATTATGTCACAGCGATGGACATGCCACGTCCCTTGGCACCTGCTGTGTTCCCTTCATGCCACAGCCCACCACAGATGTCCTTCTGTCCTGTTACCACAACTCCACCAGCACCACGTGCTGGGTCAGCCTTGGGGGCCTCATCTGTTACATGACTGCTGGTTTCTACAGGGCCACAAACTAATTTAAGTGAAATAACTAGGCATAGAGAAAGGAAACCAAAGGGCTCTCCCGTTACTCAGAAGGCTTCTGCCTTTACCAGTCAGCAAGCCTACGGATGACATGCTAAGTCATGCCATTCTCCAAAAGATCAAACCACATACACACGGGAGACGAGTCACCGGGAGTGACCAGTAAGTAGCTGGTTCTAATCTCTCTCACTTTCTGCCTCTGCCTCTCTATTTAGATGAATTGCGACCAAGAACACTGAGATATCTTTGCTTTTAAGGAAGTAGTAATGAAATATAGAGAAAGAGACAATCTATTAATTTGAGCTACGTCACAGAATTATAAAAGTGAAGTCTGACTTTGCCCATCTTGGTGAATTGTTAAAGTAAGGAAGAATTTCCCAGATAACATAAAAATTCCAGATCTTCATGTTAAGAGAAATGGTGAACACATTCTCTAACGCACTGGAGGTTGACCCCAGTTCTGTGAAATCTGACTCTGGAAGCAGCCACAGGCTCGGGTCCCTGCCAGCGGCGTGCCTTGGGGCTGCGGAACAAGCCCCGTCTGGGCTCTGAGGCGAGGTGGCACATGAAATAAAGTAGTTAACACATTCATAGTACCTTTCGTATTAATATTTCAAAAGGCTTTATAAAATCCAATTCATTCATCAAGCTTCATATCTCTGAAGGACATGCATAATCACAGCTATGTGGCTAGCTATGGGCATGAGGTGTGCGGCTCAACAGAATCCAGATTTCAATTATGTAGTTTTTGAACTTTCATGTATGTACAGAAAGGCAGGGGCACAATAAACAGTCCCTCAGTGGCCATTCTAGGAATGGTGAGTAGCGCTAAGAATGCACACGGAAAGGCTGACCTCGCTGCCGACACCTGAAAGAACTCTGGTTGCCTCCACCTGGGCAAAGAGGGTTTAGGTCCCACTGGGGGGGGGGGCGGCATCCCCACCTCCACGCTCTGCCGGAAGCGCAAGGTCACTGGGGAGAAGCCTTTGTGTGGCACGCCTAATGACATCTACAGAATTCATAAGAAGAAGAAATAGTTTAGATATTTAACAATACTAAGCAACACTGAACCAGTGTCCACAGAGCACAATTCATTTCCCAGATGAAGTTGATAGCCTTTTGAAGCTAGCAAGGTTATAAACTTTTGAGACAGAAATGATCTGTTTGGAGTAACTTGCTTACTGGTCTGCTAGTTGTGGAAGACTGCAAAAATCTTTGTGAATAAAGAAGGCTGCTTTCCAACAGAAAACTGCCCTGCCAAAAACTTCACGAGCAGCCACACAAATTAAATGAATCCAGAGGTTTTGCTCCGGGACACGGGCTTTTCGCTCAATGAACATAGTCGATGAAAAGCATACGACTGCAGAGAGATCTCACGTGTCCGCTCCCCATAATATGAACGCAGAGGCCTCTGACTCGCCCAAGCAGCCGGGTGATCTGGTATAAATCACCCCGCTTCTCTGAGCTTCGGTTTCCTCATTTGTAAATGAATATAATAACGCCTACTCTCATGGGGCTGAGAATATTAAATGAAAAAAATATTAGTGAAGGCTTTATTAGGTTTCAAATAAATCATAGAATGTCTATTTTTTCCATTTCTTCCATGAATCCCAAGCCCACTGAACCTTTGTAGGCCCTGGAAAGAACAGCCTGTGTGGGGGTGAGGTTGGGCTCCCCCATTCCCAGGTTACAGGTCCTTGCAATAAATGACCACAATGTACGAGGACATTTAAAAGGACACAGTGAAAGGGGAAGGGGGCTCAAGGAGCACGGGTCCCGCCCATTCCAGTCCCTGGGCTGGAGTAAGGAGTCATACTCACTACTGCAGCTTTTCGCCAATGTGTGGCAGCTCCAGGAAGGAAGCCCGAGATCACTTTAAAGATTGTCAAAATGATTACAGCTTCTGACAATAGGAATGTGTATTAGATATTTAATACTGGAGATGGGATTTTCCTACCGTTTGAGGTATTCAAGTGAATGGCAAATATAGTGTATCTATAACCATATATAAACTTACTAAATGCACTATGCCTTTATCTGCACTGCATTATTAAATCCCCAAAGTACATCTACAAATTTGAAGTCTGTATCCCCCATTTTCTGGTTAAGTAACTGGACCAAACACTGGTGGGAAACCAGCTCTGGAAGATGCTGTGGGTGACACCACAGGTGGAGTGTAACCACACTCAGTCCTCTCGTTTTCAGAGCAGTTCTACACGACTGATATTAACACTGGATATGGTAGAGTGCAGGCACGGTGGCATCTGTGGGCACAGGCTAGCAACCAGCCTGCGTGATCCCAGAATTCTAACATTCCAGTTTCTAGAATGATGCTCTCGCAAGTAGACTTGGTCTGACTTCAGAACTCCTTTACCTGACTGGTACTATTAACGCCTCTTTCTAGTTTCCTGACACCAGTGCAGGGACAGAAGGGCCAGACATCAGCCAATGCCTTTTCCAGGCTGAATCACGGGCGCTCACTGCGTGCCAGGTGAGTGCTCTGTGCCCAGTGCAGACCTGCCCCCTCAGGTCCTCACTGCTGCGGTTCAGTGTCGCTGTTGCTGGGACCGGGCACACAGGCGAGAGGCACGGAGGGCAAGCAAATTTCTGACAGTCCCAGTTAGTAAGGGCGGAGCTGAGATCAAACTAGGTACATTTAACTCCAGAATGTGCTGCCATGATCTCAATGCTAGGTGGTATTTTACGTAGTGTGATGACTCATTCTAAGTAAGATAAACTGTCGAGTTATAGTAATGATGGAAAGTCTCTACTGAGGACACGTAAAAGTGACTGAATGCTGCTGACCAAGATGATTAACAAAGCCAAAATCAGCATTTTTCTATACATTATCTGAGGCTAATATTCTATTTTTCATTTAACTAAAAGCTTAATATCTTCATTATTTGGAATTACTAGTACACGCCATAATAATAATAAACAAAATTTAAAAGTGCCATTCTGAAACATTTTTAGATATTCTAAGTCTGGAATAGAAAAATATTATTTCTATTTTCTTGGAACCTCATTGGCTTAGGGAAAACAAAGTTAGACTAATGATTTAGTCTTCTCATCCCAAACTCAACTAGAAATGCAAAGGACCCATGTCGTTTGTTGTAAAGAGTCTAAAAGTCAGAATACAGCGTCTGTATCACAATTCAATTCTTTATTACGGATAACTAAGAAAGAGGGCTAGAGAGAGAAAGAAAACAAAGACTTTCCAGCCATGAGAAGGGAGGTGGATGCAGACAAACCAAGGCACAAACAGAGATGTCAGGGCACAATAAGAACGTCACACATCCACCTCACAGGCAGATGGGCTTAGCAGAAAGACATGGAAAGGTGACACCTGATGGCTATACGGTATATGATTCATTCATGAGGAATCCAGGACACAGATTTTCATTATTTGATATCCCCATTTTATAACTTTCTAGTTTTTCAAAGTCATGCTGGGTTTTCTCCATTCCCTGACATTTAGAAGCAAACCAGAGGAAATTAAAGACAGCTTCACTCTCATCATTCAGAATGAACACAATCAGGCCACGCTCATCAACAATCAGTAAATCCAAAAAACTATTGTAAATGATCAGTTAGAACCTGTTATTTAAACAGTAATTAGCCTTCAAATTGGATACTACATAGAATCGTAACTCATTCATTCTACAATTGTCCATTTTTTACCACAGAAAATTTTTGTTGTGTATCTCTAATGGTCTCAGGAACATGCATTTTCAAAGTTAAACTCATAAAGACAAAAACTATATCCTTGTGCACTTCAAAGTCCATTCAAGAGTTTTTGCTTTTCTTCAGAAATCAGACTGAGTTAACTGTACTTGATAAAGTTAGTGTGGCCAGACCCCAGGCCTGGTCCCTGCGGTCTGTCCAGACGCACCCTCCACCCTGAGGCCCCAGTCCCTGCAGTTTGTCCAGGTGCACCCTCCACCCCGAGGCCCAGGTACCTGTGGTCTGTCCAGGTGCACCCTCCACCCCGAGGCCCAGGTACCTGTGGTTCACCCAGCGCGCCCTCCACCCCGAGGCCCAGGTCCCTGCGGTCTGTCCAGGCGCACCCTCCACCCCGAGGCCCAGGTACCT
>JAQQAC010015530.1:970799-1012677 GCA_029783875.1 Phataginus tricuspis | reverse complement strand
CCCGAGGCCCAGGTACCTGTGGTCCACCCAGCGCGCCTCCACCCTGAGGCCCAGGTACCTGCGGTCTGTCCAGGCGCACCCTCTTGGCAGCATTTCTGCTCTCACTCTCACAGGCTGAAGCCAAGATGCTCTCTGCGACTGCTGAAGTGAGGTGGGAAGGAATAGGTCGAGACTAAAAAAGAAGATAGAAACATGGAAGAATTATTAACAGCATCCCCAACAGACCAACGCCATCTCAGAGAGCTCACAGGATGGGCGGGAATATCCTCTTATTTCAAGTGAATTTATTTCAGTAAAAGAGGAAGTGGAAATTGCACAGATGACAAATGACCGCTAGTTAGAGGGTCAGGCTGGAGTTGCCAGATCCATAGCTCATCCCATAGCTCAGGGTCTCTGGCACCGCGTCTGGGCCATTGGGCTGGAGCGTCAACAGGCAAACTGCTGACTAGTCTTTGCAAATAAAGCAACCCCTTTAATTCTTTTATAATACACGAGAATGCACAAGAAAACACAACAAAAACAAGAGGCAGGGCTAAAACACAGCTGGAAAAACAGACATGCAGACAGTGTCGAACAACCTAAATATGAAACACTATGAATATTTATGGTCTATGTTGTGACATGATGTGATTAAAGTCCTCTAAAAAAATACTCTAGTTAAAATACAAATGAAGATGTTAGTCCTAGAACAATTTTGATATAACAAAAGTTCAATGTTTTAGATGAGAGATGTGTATTTGCATGATTTATAAAATATAAGTCAGCATTATTAATTTAATAGGTACATGTTGGAAATCCATCTTCTATGTAACCCATAGAAATTAATTAACCCTACAACTAAGCTCCTAATTAACTACAAATTGTTTGCAACTTGCCATACCGTGTGAAAATCACAAAAGTTTTCCATTCTCTTTTCCCATAATTACATGCAAAATCATCTAATTGAAAGATGAAATACTTAATGATATTGAACAGTATTTTTAATGAAGATAAGCAAATGATAAGAAATAATATGGAAATTAAACCAGATGAGATGCCAAAATATGAAATACAAATTAAAGTGTGTTTGGGAATCTAGCCTATCTCTAATGGCATGCTACCTTAGAGTGTTCAAAGCCTCTGTCTAAAATATGTATGGACGCCATGCACAGAAGCCTCTGAACTAATGGAGAGCTTTCAGTTTGGGGGGGAGGGTAAATGAATATGAACCTGCCTTTATGGGGCTTGATTCATTTTGCTAACTCTGGCATGTAAAATGTGCCATAGCAAATTCAACCGTAAGGTTCACGTCTCAAGCAATACTGTAGAACAGTTCATTCAGACCACAGTGTTTTAACAGGTCCTCCTCAGCGGAGTTTGTGCAGTGAATAAAGAGACCAGGCTCTGACCTTCCTTGAGCTAGGAAGCCATTGCTATAGCTGTCTGGGTCCACCTCCTCCACAGGAAAGCAGCAAGCACCATCTCCTCCAGCTGGCTAACCCCGTGAGATGTCCAAAAAGATGGCCAGGCAACTCTGGCCATAAAGCATTGGGGCATTTGGAATACTATTTTTGCAAAAGAAAGAGAAGAGAGGTGGCAGGAAATGCAGCAGCATTTGGAGACCATGGAAAGCCAGGGCTGAGTGTGGGGAACAGAGAGGACAGTCAAATGAGGCAAAATGTCATGGATGTAAATGGAGTTTCAAAGTTCATATTGCTTGTTCATTTCATTTGGACGTCACCGGGTATGGTTTAGAGCCTAGCTCGGACACAAAACTATACAGAGCTACAAAATGAGTGTCTCATTAAAGGGTGGCCACAGCTGACTCAAAATCATAATCTAAAAATCTAAATCCCGTGGGAATTAGATACACGATGTCCTTTTCAATTGAATTATGTTTTGAAACAAAGATGTTATAGGGAAAATTGGAATAAGAATATTACATTATGAAAAGAGGAAATTTATTTGATTGTGACTAACATTACTGAAATTGAAATGAGATTTCACCCCACTATAAACTACATTATTAGACCCTTCATCTGGTTCTGGGGACAGAATTAGCAGCCTCTTATCTTGATCCAGTTACTGATAGCTACATGACATTCAGAGAGATGGGTTCTCTTCTTCATTCTCTTTATTTTTCCTTCTTTATAGGGTGTCTCCATTCAGAATTAGGAATATATAAAGTCATGGAACTTTATTAAGCTGGTTAAATTTCAGTAATAAACCTACACCTTCCTTAAATGCATAGAAGTTTGCTGAACAGAGAAAACAAAAGGCAAAATATCTCTTTAAATAAAATTGGTTAGTAGCATTTCCTTTCAGATCCTTTAATTTTTAAAAGCAAAAAGGGAATTTATTAGAAGAGGAGAAGTCAGTATGCATGATAATATGTGTAATTTACTTTTCAGAGAAAATAACAGAGTATTAGGTCCTCCCACGATAAATAAAATTGGTCTCAGAAACTAGAGTAACGTCCTGGCTGAATGGAGTGAGGCCATGTGGAAGGTCACTAGGTAAACTACTATTTCAAGATTTGGGAGTAAAATCAATTTCAAGATAAAGCAGTCCTGCACTTTTTCCTATTATGTGGGGAAAATTTAGTGGAAGCAAGCAAAAGACATATCGACACAGCCAGTAGGCAAACATGTGATTCTGAAAATGGAGTTGTTCTGAGTTTATTGTAGAATAGTAATTGGGCGACTTGCAAATGGCTATAGAAGGCATTCAGTACAAGTCTCTTCCCTAAAATTTGAAGAAACTGAAACCCAGATGGGTTAAGTGATTTGCCAAATGACAAACTGAGCTTGATAGAGATGCAGGCTTCGTGTCCCCCAATTCCCAGCCCTTTCACTCCTCTGAATCCTGTTGTATACTTAGTACTTTTACATAATTTATCATTAGTAATATAAAATATTCTAGAAAAAAATCCTTACGTACACACTATAGCGAACAACTGAAAAGCAGACCAAAAGTAACCCTTTACATGTATGTGTTGCAGTCATGATACTGATTCAAACTCATTGGGAAGAAGGGCGGAATGAATACATAAAATCTGTGTTACAGTCTAAGGACTATATGTATTTTTCAAAGAATTTACTAACTATTAATCAAATATGTGCCTCCAAGTAGAAAACCAGTGTTACCCTAATTTTAAGATAAATATTAATAATAATACCCAATTCATATTGAGTGCTTAGAATGTACAAGAAACAATACAAAAAAGCTTAGATTCACTATCTAGTTCAGTCTTCCAAACAATGCCTGAGAAAAGTACCTATATTACTAATATTTTAGAGAAAAACAAATTGAAATTCTGAGATGTTATAAAACTGGCCCCAAATCACACAGCTATGTATTTGGAAACACCTGGATTCATATCTAATTCTGATGATAAACTGGGAATAATTCCTAGTAAAGAATCATTCTGAATTTATAACTAAGGCCTCAGTGAGCTTAAATAAAGCTAGAACTGTTAAAACTATGCATCTCTGCAGAGGAATCCATTATACAGCTAACTCCATTTTGCATTTAAACAAAGAATATATTAGGATCTCCCTATATTTCTTCTCTTACAGTGATTGAAATTCTAATATATTTTCCTATTGATTCTTTAAAATTTTTTCATTAACACAAAGATAAAATTTAACTTATCTAAGTTCTGCCACATGTTCTATATGGATACAATCTAAATTCATAAGATTTTCATGTTGGAGAAACTGGAAGTGCTAAGAAATAAGTGTACATGAAATGTCAGAAAGCTTAATTTCACTCCCAAAATGAGAATGAGGAGACAGGAAGAGAAATTATTTTTCCTGTGAGGCAATCCTGCTAAAATTCCCCTTGGTTCTAATACTGATGAGCCAATAATAAACATCAGTCGTCCTCAATACATGCAGAGCTCAGTTATCTGCACCTGGTCATAGAGAACTAAACATGAGTCTTTTGCTTTGTTTTCCTTTATAATTTGGCTTTTATTTATTTCATAGCTCTAAAGTAGTAAGTAGAAGAAAATTAATCAATTTTGGTCCTTATAAAAACAATTTTGTCACAGAGAAATTTAAAACTATTGTTTAGTATGAGTTCTGAGAACCATATTCCCTGGGACTATCCTTCACCACCCTTGGTAGCTGAGAGCCCATCCCACTGCCACTGAGTTAGAATCCTCCTGGCAGATAATCATCAGAGTGTGTTAAGGGCTGTAGTCATAGATTCCAGCAGAAATGAGTACTGAAGATTCCCTCTTACATCAGTAAGAGTGGCCATAAAACACAAGAGTTTCCATCTAATAACCTGAGATAAGAATATTTTGACAAAAAAAAATCAAATGCAAAGCATCCAATAGACAGCTTATGAAAACCAACATGTCTCCCTTTGTTTGAATACAGCTCAGTAAATATACTATTTGGCATATATCTTACATTTTAAAATAAGATCCTGAAATGTATGTATTCATACACTCTACATGATCTGTACCTAGACTGAAGTATGTTACAATTTCTATCCCTGGAGATGAGATAATGCTAACCTCCCCTCACCAATTATCTCTTCATAATTAACTGTCACTCTCAACTGGGATGAGCTGATCTTTCCCCAGCACTGTTCTTATTGTAGTAATTATCTACACCCAAATCAGTGGTGGTAGTTTCATTAAACAGATGGCTCAACTGTCACATGGAGCTTTAGGAGTTTAAAAGTCACATTTTAATTGGGGACTGGAGATGTGATTGCTGTCGGCACAAAGTGAATGTGGCTTTTCTTATACATGAATATCAAACAACCACATCAACAAACTATTCCATTTTTTGGTCTTAAAACTATAAATGGAACAATGTTAGAGTCTTCTGAACTTATGCTGTACCTTCAGGAGGCTGCAAGTGTTTTATGATTACAAAAAAGTAAGAAGAAATCTGGAATCTAAAATTCTGGCTCATGTTAATACAGTAACACTGTGTCTAGACTGGAGTGTTTCGTGGCTTAATCACGCTTTAGAAAAGCCCAGATTAGGAAGAACTTTGATGTTCTCCCAAGATTTTAAGAAGATTTTCAAAATAACTAGAGCAAATGGTTCAGTAAGGGTTTAGGTGGGGGTCCTTAATTAAGATATTTTTCTTCCAATCCTGTTAGTTGGTAAAAATACATAATTTAAGACCTCTGCAGCTTAGTTGATATCCTATCTCCCCAAAATGGTGTATCTGTGCACAAAGGGGTAATTGTTATGGGCCGCGCAGAAAGCTGTGGCTCTTGTGGGATTGCCTACGGGTCAGGTAGCGCCACCTGCAGATGGCATTAGAATCAGGTAACAGTTTTGCAACTAAGTCAGACTGTCCCAGACATTATGATACAACCAGTTGCTTGCAATCTGACTGCTTCTGTACCAGACATTTGCTTTAACACCCTGCCAGGTATCATTATTTCTACTTTTATAAATGGCAAGACTGAGATTTAACCAGTCAGTTATGAATGAGAAAAATAATCTCCATATCATGAGGCAGTTAGAATTCCATGAAGTACAGAAAGTCAATGATACGTTCACTTACTTATTCAAAAAATATATTTAATGAGCACTTTCTCTCTCTCTGTCAGGAACTGTCACATCCAAAGATAAGGAGATAAATGAAATCAATACTATTTCTGCCATCATGGGGTTTATTTTACAAGCTAATACCTACCTAGCATGTAGGGTATGATACACATGCAATAATGTATGTATATTGTGTATTTATAAACTTTTCTCAGCAATTCTGAAATCCCAGTATTGTATAAACTGAAAGATTTTTCAGAAACTTGAGAAAAACCCAGCTGGCAGAAAAACTGGCCTGAAAATACTTGTAGTCTTACTTTTGCCTCCTTTCTGTGAATATTTTTGTGTTTTGTGGCAGAATAATGTATTTGTACGTGGGATGTAGTCTCAGACCCTGCTGTGAATGTGGGTAATAAACGAATACATAGTCTATCATGTTCCTAAAGCCTTAAAAGTTCTGAATTCTGAACCACAGATGACCCAAAATTTCAAATAAGAGCTGTGGATATGGACTGAAATAGGTCAACTGTTCTTACCCAGTCCTGTGGGGTTTCGTTGAAAACAGTAAGTGCCTCACTGACCTGCCTCAAGCCATATGACCCAGGCTGACCATCGTGGGAACCCGTCTTTTTGTTCCCGGTGACCGAGCCAGAGGGGGCACGTGACCCACAGAGGGCCAATCAGTTCTTCTGTGGGGTGGGGCACCTAGAGCGGGGGCATTCCACCTGGGTTGCGCATTTCTCCAATGGCGGCTTAGAGCCACCGAAGGTAACGCTCCCGGGGCGGCAAGGACCTGCCTGAGAGGCGGGCCGATGCACAGAGATGAGCAGCGAGGAAAGGGGAGCCGCAGGCCGCGGACGTCCAGGCCCCTGGATACAAGCTAGGCATGGATCCTTGGACTTTCTGGTTACTTGAGAAAATTCTCTTGGCCGATTTACAAGGAGTTTTAAAATGTGTTTTTAACAAAAATGCTAATTAACTCTCATCTAGGCTTTGATTATAAATAATGAATCAATTATGAATTAATGATCTATACTTTGACCTTGATTTTAGGACATTCTTGGCCTTTAATAATGATCTTTCACAAATATATGAGGAATTAACAAGTCTTATATCTGACATTTAGAATCCCAGTTTACCTAATGCCATCTGACGTTACCTCTGAATGAGACAAGAAAAACCAGGTGATTGACTGAAATGATCAAGTGGCTACTGACTTAAATCTCCACCAGGAAACATCTTTTAATTCTGAAAATAAGTGACTCTATATTCTTATGATTTTTGTGGCTGATGGCATCTTTTACCCTAAGAGTTAGTGTGTGAAACCTAAAGCTATACACAAATTGTACTCATATAATTAATATCACTATACCTATCACTAATTGCCAAATAGAGGAAGATATTTTTTAAATAGTGTTTAAGAGTTAAAAAGAGAGTTAAAATGAAATGTTTTATGTCTGTCTTCTTTAAGGTGATAAATCTGCCTAAAGATTTCAAATATATTGAGCTAGATTTTTAGTAAGCAAGTAGCTTCTAAAATTGAAATACAAACTGCAGAATACTGTGAAACATACACACCAACAGAAATTACCTTATCTTTCAACTAATTTCTACCACAACATAAAACGTTAGTAAATGTCCATTCATTCACTCATCTTCCATTCATTAGTTTTGATCCAGTTGAATTGAACACGAACTGAGCAGCTTTCATGAGCAACTGCTCACACTGTATAGGACACTGTGGGTGATACAGAGACGGACGAGTTAAACAGCATAGTATTCACGGAGCACAGCGCCTCATCAGGGAGCCGAGACCCATAGATAAAAGACAGTAATAAAAGACAGGAGAAAAAACTACGGAAGGATGTACCACAAAGTACAATTGGCACACAGAAGAGAGAGAGATTTAGGAGTTCTCTTAGCTAGAAATGAGGGCCAAGTAGATAAACACATACTCGATTCAGTCCTCCAAGTGGTCAACAGATTGAGTGTTTTTTGGTAAAGGGCGTTTGTGGAGTGCATTTCAGCTCAGGTTGAATTTCCTCATGTTCCTTAAGCTCCAGCTACCAGGAGGCAGGAGTTTTTACATTTCTTAGCTACTGTTGGTTTCCACACGTAATTTAAGTGCTATTTGTTTCCATTTTTCCATAAGGAAGCTGAAGCTCAGATACAAGGTCTACAGGTGACCAACAAAGCCTGGGTAGGAACCGAGATCCACTGGCCATTCAGGGTGCTTTTCTTCAGATTTCTCATCAGTGCTGCTAATTTTCCATTGTTTCCTTCAGGGTTCAGAGTCCCTTTTCTTAGAGGACATTTTAATGCATTCGTAGACACAGCCTGTGAGTGGGAACCCCAGGATTCGTCTGAAGCACCTCTTTCTTCCTCACTCCAGAAGCAGAGTTTAGCTGGGATTTGATTTGTAGATTAAAAGTAGTTTCTCTAAAAAGAACTGAAGACTTCTTTTCTTGGTACTTTTATGACTGTTTTCTGACATCTCCTTTGAGCACGAGAAGTGTGCTCATTCTTTGTCTCTGTTTCAGACAATCTCTCGTTTCTTTCCGGTGATATTTAAGAATTTCTTGGGTCTGCTGTGGTTTTTCTATGAGCTTCGTAGGTGCAACTCTGGCCATGAATTTTCTGCTCATCTCATGGCCTAGAAATCTCCTTTTCTTTCAACTTAACTAGGTGCTTAAACAAATTGTTATACTTCACTCAGGATTTGTATTTTTGTAGAGGGAAGGTGGGTGGGGTGGGGGGTCACCACAGGGTGAAGGTCAGCAGTTTGTTAAAACCAAAAGAGCCACAGAGGAGCAACGCTGATGACTGTGTTGGCTACATGGCTACGTTCTTTACGCTCTGGTTACTCTCCAGCTTTGATACATTTAGCGAATAATGAGATAATCGTATCCACAACTCCTGAATCAGGAAAAAATCAGGGGACCAAGAGAGCACCGCTGAGAGAAGGAGGTGGCCCACGTGATGGGCTGAGCTGCTGAAGGAAATAAGTGAACATATCGGAAGACAGGGTCGACAGGGGCCAGATTCTATGCAAAACATTCTTTATAAATTATTACATAAAATACCTCCAAAGCCCTTTTCTTTAGAAAAATGGAGACTCAGAAACACCACATATAATGGTACAGCAATTGAACTAAGCCAGGATTGACTCTAGGTTTCTCAGTTTCAAAAGACCTTATTTTAACGTGTTAGAATATTGAAATTTAGGATTTGTTCTGAGGCCGGACGTGACTAAAGCCAGAGCTGGGGAAGATGGTCCAGGGACCCAGGCAGAAGCCGAAGAAGTCTGGACAGCAGGGTCCTGCGACTGGATGGGCTCCTGAGTTCTGGATTTTGTGAACATTCTGGGTAGGGAAGCCAAATTAAAGTCAGGAAGTATTTATGTAAGCGCGCCTGAGACTCCTTCAAAGAGGTAGCAGAAGAAAAGGGTCTGAATCTTCAAGACCTCCATTTTTTAAGATTTTTGTTTGTGGGGTCTTTTCAAAGTGGAAATAGATATTCATCCTTCTGCCTAATTTTCCATTCTATTTTGTACTAGACTTATTTTTGTAAAAGGCTCCAAATTTTATAGTTCTGTCCCTGCCTAGGAAAGGAAGGTAGGAAGTCTGAGAAGGAAGTAGGGGTTTGAGTTAGAAGGCTCATGTTAGAGTACCAGCGTGAGGTATGAATCGCTGGACATGAAACGGCAGCACAGAATTATGGGACTGATTTGGGAAACAGAGCAAAGGAAGAATTCCCAAATTCAGTGCGTAGCAGGGCACAAGCCACAAGTGTAAGAAAAAGTCCAGTCTCAGCCCCAGCATGTGGACGCTGGTGTCAACGACAATACAGCGCCAGCATCAGAAGGTAGCAAGTCAAGAGTAGTCTCAGCTGGACTTGGTGGACGATGTGGAGATGAGTGGGGAGAGCAGGTGATGGGGAATATGGAGTCCAGTGAGGGTGCGACAGCTCATTGTCTAGCGTCTGGCCGACCTTTGGACTACATACCAGGCTTTGTAGGTGTCTGGCATTCTACTTTGCCAGTAGAGTGCTGTGTTGAGAGGCGGACACCCACAGCTGTGGCAAAGGTCGTGGGTGGCCAAGTCCAGAATCTCAGGAAGTGCCCCAAGGCAGGGAAAGGCAAGTGAGGAGAGCAAACAACCAGAGTCGCAAGAGAATGGGCGTGATCTGAGGGTGCGACCTTTGGGTTTGGTGCAAAGGTCATGGTGTGATCTCCCTAAGAACTAACTCAACGTAATGGTCTGAACGTGAGTGGCCACTGAGGGAGGTGGCAACAGGCGTGACTCGCAGTATAAAATAGTCTTCCGAGAATCGTGGCAAACCAAGATGGACACGGATTGTAGAAGAGGAGTTACAAGATTAAGTATTTTCTTGGAATCTAGGGACTTTTTTAAAGCAGAAGAGAAGGAATTTTCCTCTTTCAGTGAAAAGGGAAAATCAAAAGAGCGAGTTGGATGGCTGATGAAGGAGGCTGAGCGATGCGAGCAGAGGCGGCCAGGGTCCCAGGGCCGCTCAGCATGGGGCCCTTCTGGGAGCGCGGCAGGGAGTCTCTGATGCAGACACTCTGGGGCCCTCTGAGTGATACTAAGACTAAGGCACATCCATGCTGATAACGGCCACAGTTGAGTGAAGATGCCGACATGAAACTGAGAAAGTGGAAGAACTGAGGGGTCAGGGCAGAAATGAAGATTTTTAAGGAGGTACTGAGAATGTAATAAGAAGAAATACTCTAAGTAAGGAACTTAGCAGAGAGCATCAAAACGTCCTGGGGATGGGGGCCATGACATCTACGAAAGAGAGGCAGAAACTGGTGGGAGCTCAGGAAAAGGCGTTTGTTGCTAATTAGCATAATTAAGTTAATTGGTCACAAAGAGCAACAGACTGTGTCCCAGTTGTGTGAAGAGTCCCATGAATAGTAACGGTGCA
This sequence comes from Phataginus tricuspis, assembly GCA_029783875.1. Taxonomy (NCBI): domain Eukaryota; kingdom Metazoa; phylum Chordata; class Mammalia; order Pholidota; family Manidae; genus Phataginus; species Phataginus tricuspis. The sequence goes on along the minus strand of JAQQAC010015530.1, from coordinate 1,002,230 downwards.
GGTATTAGAGCTTTTAACCAAGACCTTGAATGAAGGGATGGGTGTATTTCTAGTCAAATTTTAGTTTGAATAAGCACTTAACTTCATTTTTCATAATATCTCTATTTGCCAAAAAAAAAAAAAATAGCACTGTAGCTTTTGCAATGCTTATGATGTCAGAGAAGCTGACTTGAAAACGAATTTGGATCCCGCTACTCTGCTCTGCAATAGGCGAATAGAGGCAAGTGCTGTGATTAGTCAAAGTCCCTCAAAATATGTGCTATGCCCTAAACACTCAATATTTATTTTCTGATGAAAGAACTGTGAGATCAGAAAGCCAGATACCAAAATCACTGAGGAGGGTTCTACAGGATGCAACTAAAATGAAATACTATGAATAAAGAACTTAGAAGATGGTATGAATGTATGTATGGTGTTTCCATAATTAGATTATTTACAGATACGTTTTTAAATTAATGCTTCGCTTTTTCCTAAAAATAGATCTCAGAGCCACCAGGAAAATATGTGCACTAAGATAAAGTACACAAACAGATAACTGGGACCTTAAAAGACGTTGGCTCTGAACTTCCTGGCAGCGTGGCACAAAAGTGAGCTTACTGAGTTGCATCGTCCTACTAATGAGAAAACTGTAAAGCACACTATTTCCACAGGAGAGACTACTATTTTTTCTTGCATTATACTCTAAAATAAATTTCAGAAATAAGTTAAATTGTGTCCTAGTGGACAACGTCCTTGACAGAATTTTACAAAAACTTGCATAGACTTATTGCTTCAAACAAACAGTTAATCATATAATATTTAAAAACTAAGTAGGTAATTTTTCAAGAGGTTGAGTTCATTGAATTGAAATATCTAGGTTACTTGATCTAACATGGTATAGTGTCAAAATTCAAGATACAGGAAGAATGATGGACTGTGAGTCTCCCAGACTATCTCCCTTAACATTTTCATTTGAGTTTCATAAACAAACAAACATGTAAACATATGCAGAAGGTGGAAGAGTCTCTTAACAATGAAAACATGGAAAACAAAAGAGAAATCATATCACATAAGACAGATTATTCTCAAGTGCAAAGCAAAACCCCACTTTGTGCATAAAGCTTTGTTTTTAGGATCTTTTATAAATGCTCTTGAATCAGAGATCAGAAGAAATACATTTCTTTTCTGGAAAAAATCACAGATGTTCCTCAGAAAAGTAGCTAAAATAATTTGAGAGTCAAAGCTGCACAGTAGAATCAATAAAAATTTGATACATTTGTCTAAGGATTAACTTAATGACTGCTTAGCTCAATTCTTAAAATGTTGTGAAAGCTAAGCGCTCTGCACTCATACGAGGTTTGATTTTCATGAAACATGCCCTTTTACGTTCAACTCTGAGGGTTTATGGTTTGAGATGATCAGTAACAGGGAAATGATGAAAATTTGAAGAAAAGTGTCATAATTTAGTTATTCTACTTCATGCATTTTAAAGACTCTTTGGAGGGATGACATGAAATTCTGGCTGCTTAAGCAATCAAGATATGTGGGGTTTTGATAATTCCAGTGAAATAAGAATGCATAAATACCTACTCAAGATGCATTCAGTGAAGTAACTAAAAGTATTTGGGTTGGCATGTAAATTCTTAAGGGACAGTATAGAATAATCAAACATGAATAGATTTTGTATGAATGACAGCACAAAGTTAATAAAAGTGAAAGTCAACATTCTCAATAATACTATATATGTAATAATATATGTTGTGATAAACAACTTCTATGGGAATATCTCTTTCAATTTGTCAAAGTGAACAGGAATATTTTGTGTTTCCCTCTACTTAAGGAGTCTCCTGGCTTAAGTACGCAAGCAACCAGGAGAGCTCAGCCTATGGAATGGCACTTGCATTCTACGACAACCCCACTCCTAACGCTACCATTCTGCAAACCCGCTAGAGACCGCGGGCTGCCGTGCTGACTTGCTGAGTGCTGCACAATAATTTGCATCCAAAAACAACTGCAAACTGAAAACAATACATTTTCTTCATGTCTACCTACACAGAGCACAATAGAAGAATGAATTTTTGTTTAATGTTTCCATTAAAAAAAAAGACCCTATGGATATTATCTAACATCAAATTTTAGAATTAGAGGGAAAAATGTTCATGTACAATATTCAGTACATGAATCGCCCTAACCACTCCCTCTCCTCTGCCCTCGATAGTTGTTCAAAATGACACTTAATCCTCTCCACGCTGCATGACGGCGAAGTGACACATGAACAAGTCACAGTCCCAAGTGTCATCTCGATGGTGGACTTGTTATTTCCAGTAGAACATTACTGAGTAAAGGATAAAAACAGGACTGACCTATCATATCAATTCTTAATCCATGTTATTCAACATCCAACTATATCAGGCCTTGAATTATTAAGCATTTCACTTGGCACGACTCATCCCCTCAATGATCAGGATGACAGGGAACACGTCATATTTTCCTAATGAACAGGTCAGACATCTGTTGTGGTTCCCATTACTTTGTATAATATAATGTACATTATTAAATGAACAAATGAAAGAATGAAAATTATTCAATTTCTTTACCAGTATAGTTCCTTCAAGATTAGTTTTTAAACTACCTGATTTTGAATTGGTCAACTTTTGTCTCCTGGCCTATGCACGGCACAGGGTTTATAACAAATACTTATCCACATTGAAATAAACATATATAATTCATTAAAAAACTCAATGTTTTTGAGTGTCTCAGATATGCCTTAGAGAAACTAAGAATTCTACATATTTTTTTCTCTTAAAGAATGATTAATGGAAAAGAAGGCAAATTTTACCAAAAAGAAGAATTTCCAAATAAGATTAAAGTATTTGAAGTAATAGTAATGCCTGATGGTGGTAAAATAAAAATCATGATATATGACATTACCTTTATTGTTACTAAAAGAGGAAAGTATGTGCTATACACTGTACTCTGAATGGGACAGACTTAGCTTCAAGTGGAATTTTACATTAACTGCTAAGGGGTCCTGAACTCAATGTCAGTGCTAGGGTTCTGGGCTTTTACATCTGTTTAGATATCTTTTTTGTCTATCATCTCTTTCCTACTGGGTAGGTGATAATACTTAGATAATTCAGTAATGGGGAGAATAGTTTTATTTCCTTCAAGCAATCTCTTATATTCATTATCATCTAGGCAGATGGCCTCTCTATAAGTATAGTCACTTTTCTTTAAAAAATATCAAAGATATTTTTACAAGACAGTGTAGAAAACTTCAGTAGTAGACAGTGGATTTGTTAGTTTTGTTATTTCATTGCTATCTGAAAAACTATTTCTCACGCATGATATACTCTGAAACCTCTCCTCTCTATACTAACTCCTGCTCTATCACACCTAATAAATTAGAGGCCCAGATCACAAACCCTAACAGTCTTGGGATTTTATGGAGCCAAAAGAAAAAGAAAAATGGTTTCAGAAGTTTTCTCATACATTTCTGCTCACATACATAAAAACAAAGAGATTTTTAAAAATACATCATAAATATATGCACTATTTCTGGGTGTAACCATCACAGCAAGGTGAAAGAATGGAGTTCAAAAACGCCAGTATCTGACTTGCAGCCCTAAGTGTTTAACGGGGGCGTGAGCTCTTCCACCTGCCAGCCCGTCCACAGGCACACGCCGAGCCCAACGCAGCCGTGCCTGTCACCCGGGGGCTTCCACTCCCTGACCCTTACTTTCAGGGCTTGCTGTTGGTCTCACTGGCACGAGAATGGCTTTACTTGAATGGAGCCGCTCATCATTGCCTTCCATTCAGAGAAAGCCGTTCTCTCGTCCCGCCCACAGCACCCAGGGTGCCCCAGGTCTGGACAGGATGGACCCCTATCTCTCTGCAGCGGCAGCAAGCACGTGCACATGAATGACATGCGGGTTCCCATCGGCACGACTCATGCTCCTTGTCTGCGTCAGGGGGCCCGTGGGCCCTTGGGCCTCGCACGCATTCCTTCCTGAGTGAACAAAGGGGCAAATACTTCAGCAAGATGAAAAGGAGAAGGGGGAAAACAAACACGCAGACACACCCCTTTGACCTGACATCATGGAAAAATAAAAAGGACACTAAGATGGAAAAAACAACGGTGCCATGGTTTACATGGGGGGTTCTGATGGGTCTAGGGCTGTGTTTCAATTCAAAACTCACCATCTCAAAACCACTTCTTTTCATCCGCCTGCAGGACTTGAGGTAAGTCCGAATACGCTTTCTGGCGCGCTCCTGGTACTCAGGGAACTGCCGCCTGCATGAGTCAATGATAGCCTGGATCTTTTCCTTGGGCTGCTTAGAGATCGGGACCATGCGGTCCAAGTTCTCATCTACAAACAGCCTGACAAACATCTGTTGGCAAGAGGGAGACAGAGGAGAAGGGCTTGGAGGGCGGCTCTGCTGCTCCTAGCTTCCTGTCTTGATTACCGATAGGAAAATATTCTTTTCTGGTTTATGCAGTGGAGAACTTTGTAATGGAAAGCCAGAAATTTTAAGCAAACACCCTCTAAAGACTTTCTGAATGGTTGGATAAAAACTAGAGAGAGAAAAGCAGACAGACAGACAGACAGAGAAGTATAGACTATCGTGTAGAAAAAAATTAGGAAATAACAGCAGACTGACAATTAAGCACCCCATACAATTCTCTGTTCATGATAAATACGACAGCTGCATTGCTGCGTCGCACAGGGTCCTAATCTCTGGGAACAAACAGCTGCCTCTTTGTCATGCATCATATCAGCTGGGAGGCAAAAGAAATAACTGACGATGGGCGTCCTTTTCCGAGGAATTAGCTGGGCCGCCTTCATCCACTGTGTGACGTGTGTAACACACACACAACTCCAGTCCTCAGCTCACATTTGGCTTCAAAACTCTAAACAAAACACAGCAATTCTGGTGTGTGGTTGGCAAAGAGTGTTTCACGCACTTTTAAAATCCTTCTGTAAATTAAACAAACATGTCTCTAAAATATCCACATTCACCAACAAGCAACAGCATGAAAGTGAAGCTGAAACATCAGGCCGCCTGGGAGCGTGCGGGACTCACGTTGAAGGCCTTCAGCCGCTCGGCCTCGACGCCGTCCGTCTGGGCAGCGTTCTCGGCGTCGTCGCGGTCTTCCTCGTCCTCGTCGCCGCGGGGCAGAGAGAGGTCCTCAGCTCCGCGGTCCACGCTCTCGTTTTTGCCCGAGTCGTAGCTGGAGTAGCTGTGTGCTGGAGACTGAAAAGACAGGGGAAATCGCTGCCTTTACATTCACTGTGCAAGCCTTTACATCTTGTTTTACTTTACATTTGAACTGTTTCTCAAAGATCTTGCCTCAATGAACTGTTAACTCTATAGAGTTGTGGCTATTTTAAGTCAAAATTAAAATTAAATATAAAATTCACTTCCCCAGCCATGCCAGCCACAATTCATGCACTGAATAGTCACACAGAACATTTCTATCATTGTAGAAAAAGTTTTCCTGAATTTGGCTTTTCAAGAGCAATTACTGTTTCCACTCAAAATTTATGTCAAAAAAAAAGAAAAAGCAACCTGTAATCAATTTTGCACAAGAATTGCTGAATCACATATTCTTAGACACAGAAATGACTTCAGAGCTTAGTCGGCCCAACTGCATGAGTATTTGTTAAACAGATAAGAAAACGGAGTGGATGTATATATTGAATGGATTCGTCCCACAAGGACTGTACATAGTACTGGTACTAGGGTGCTGTTTACAAGGCAACGTGCTTTAAAACCACTTCATAGACTGTCTGTGAGTCTTAAGATGGCATCTGATTTGGGTTTAGGAAAAAGGAGCCAGGTTTCTCTCTGGTCATCTGTTAAGCACAGGGCTACCTGACGCATAAAAGATGAGAGGCCAACGAGACCTTCTCCGCACACTCGACAGCTGTGTCTACGAGCAGCCGCGGCGCTGCTGCGCCCCCTGCCCTCCTCGGTCGGCCCAGCACCCTTTCCCCTCAGAGACGACCCCTGCTCCGCCAGGCGACCTTTTCCACCCAGGTGTCTGCGCCTCAGCTTCCCCTCTAGAAGAAAAGTCGTCTGTGACTGAAATCAAGTGTGAATCCAGCAGTGCCAGCAGAACAGAAAGAGTCCGGAGAGCATCATTTGAGCATCTAGATTCAAGTGCGCCTGAAGGGAGCCCATGAACCCCTCAGCTGTGGGGCCTCCTCCTCCTCCACGCTCCACCCCTTTGATTTTTTTTTTTTTTTTTTTTTTGCTTAAATCTGACTTGGGTCCTTTGCAATTGAGTCTGGAGTGGTATAGAAATCACTCATTACAGGACCTGATTAATGACCCATGTTTCATATATGATGACTTGGACAGACAGGTAGTTCCAGTTAAATGGATAACATCTCTATAAAGAGCAGCTCTACTCAAATCTATCAACAAAATAAAATGCTTCTGGGAGAACTTTACAATGGGAAACTTTAAATCAGCAGCATTCAAAATGCCTCCATGCAAGCATTACATGTAGCCTGCTTTCAGGATCCCACCAATATATTATTACTGTGTAATCAGAGGAGACAGACTAGACTTCATAAAATGTAAGGTAGATATTTCATAGGATTGGAAGTATACCTAATATATTTTTAAATGGCAAAATACAATATATATTTTCAATTGAAATATAGTTGACATACCATGTTTTGTTAGTTTGAGGTATACAACATAGTAATTCAACAGTTACATACATTATGAAATGCTCACAGTGGTAAGTACAGTTACCATCTTTCACTATACAAAGTAACTACAATATTGTTGACTGTATTTCCTATGCTGTACTTTTCATCCTGTAACTTATTTTATAATTAGAAGTTGTACCCTTAATCCCCTTCACTTATTTGCCCATATCCCCCTTACTCCCCTCACAACCACCAATTTGTTCTTTGTATTTATGAGTGTTTCTATTTTTCTTTGTTATTATTATTTTTAGATTCCACTTGTAAGTGAAATCATATGATATTTGTCTTTGTCTGACTTATTTAACTTAGCACAGTTCCATCTAGGTTCATCTATGTTGTCAAGAATGGCAAGATTTCATTCTTTGTATGGATGAGTAATATTCCATTGTGTGTATAATTTAATAACATAGAAAACTGTCTAATAATTGTTCACTTGAAACCAATATAATATTGCATATGAACTATACTTCAATAAAAAGGGAGAAAAATAAATGCAAGAGATTTCTGTATCTTAATTTTGCATCCTGCAACTTTATTGAATTCATTTATTATTCTAATATTTTTTTTTGCTGGCACCTTTAGGGTTTTCTACATATAGTATCATGTCAGTTTTACTTCTTCTTTACCAATTTAGATGCCTTTTATTTCTTTTTCTTGTCTGATTGCTTTGGGTAGGACATCCAGTACTATGTTGAAAAAATGACAAGAGTGGACATCCTTGTCTTGTTCCTGATCTTAGAATAAAAGCTTTTAGATTTTCACCACTGAGTACGACATTAGCTATGGGTTTAAGTATTGCCTTTATTATGTTGAGATATGTTCTTCCTAAACCCACTTTTATTGAGAGTTTTCATCATGAACAGATGTTGGATTTGGCAATGTGCAATACTTTAAAGTATTATAGTACACTTATCTGAATGCCAATATGTGGGGCTCATCTATTCTTATTATACACCACATGACACACACAGCCCAGCTGTCTACTACAAACAGAACTACTTGGAACCATGAAGGATTTATCACCCGGTTACTCAAGGTAAAGAAAACTCTCTCTTATAGATCTGAGAACATCCAAGGTCTAAATCTAAATCATAATCAATGATTTTTTTTCTCTACAATATAAACCAAAATTTTTTTAACTGGACTGTTTCTCAGCTGGAGTGTCATTTCTTGCCTCTCTCACCGCTGAAGATCTGGCTAGCTTTCAAGGCCAATTTGATTAAGTTCAGTTTCCACAAAGATTCCCACTTCCACCTTGGTCGATTTCAGTATACCTCTAAACAGGGGACTCGTAAGACACTATGGCTTTTGAAACAGCTAAGCAGTACCAACGATTCCCGCTTTCCTTTTCATGTTAATGTGCATTTCCCTCCAAGCTAGACTAAGATAGGAATCAACACATCTTTCTACCTTTTCCCACACATCTAAGAGATGCTCTCTACAGAGCTGTATTTAAGAAATGTTTATAGTTTCTCTTTTTCTACAAAACTATTTGGCCTTTAAAAAATGGGGTAATGAAGACAAGCCACAGACTGAGAGAAAATTTTTGGAAAAGATACATCTGATAAAGGACTATTATCCGAAATTTGCAAAGAACACTGAAAAATCAGCACTAGGAAAACAACCTGATTAAATTATGGGCCAACGACCTTAAGAGACATCTCATCACAGGAGATATACAGATGGCAAACAGGCATATGAAAAGATGCTCCACATCATATACCAGGGAAATGCAAATTAAAACAACAATAAGGTACAACTATATACCTATAAGAATGGCCAGAATATCGAATACTGACAAACCCAAACGATGGCGAAGGTGTGGAGCCCCAGGAGCTCTCACTCCCTGCTGGTGGGAAGGCAAAACGGCGCAGCCATTTTGGAAGACAGTTGGGCAGTTTCCTCCAAAACCAGACATGCTCTTACGTTTATAATATCATGTGACCCAGAAATTTTGCTCCTTGATACTTACCCAAGGAGTTAAAAACTTACATCTACCCAAAAACCTGCACATGGATATTTATAGCAGATTTATCCATAATTGTCAAGACTTGGAAGCAACCAAGATGTGCTTTAGTAGGTAAACAGGTAAACAAACTGTGGCACATGCAGATGATGGAATATTACTCAGTAAGAAAGACATATGAGCTCTCTAGCTATGAAAAGCCATGGAGGCACCTTAAATGCACATTACTAAGTGAAAGAAGCCAGTTTGAAAAGGCTATACACTGTATGATTCCAACCACAGGACGTTCTGTAAAAGACAAAAGTATTCCCTATTGACTGAAGAGTCACTGGTGCTAGGAGTCTGGGGTGTGGGAAGCATGATTAGGTGGAACACAGAGGCTTTACTCTGTATGATGTGATAATGGTGGGCACATGTCTGTACAAACCCACAGAATGTACAACATGAGTGAACCCTGACATAAACTATGGTTTTGGGGAATTATAATTTGTTAATGTAGGTTCATCAATTGTAATAAATGAACCACTGTGGTAAGTGACATTGATAATGGGGTAGGCTATGCATACATAGCAGAAGAGGCACATAAGAAATCTCTGTACCTCCCTCTCAGTTTTGCTATGAACATGAAAATGCTCTTAAAAGTTGGGGAATATGGATATTGGAGCAATAAAAATTACCATAGGCTCCTAATGACCTACATAAAACATGGCCGTCACTGCCCCACAAGCTAGCCTCACCTTAGTAAGAACTTTGGGTGGCCAAAGCCCTTGTTTCAGGAGCAATTATTTTCATGTCCCAGTAAATCTAAATCCAAATCAGATCTTAAAAAATGCAAAGATGTTAAAACATCACAACTTAAGGCCAATGGAAGATGCATATTGGTTTGGTTTGGGGACAAGCGTGTAACTTGGCTGTCTATTCCATGTTTCCTATTGAGATAGCATGTGTCCCTCCTTCTCAAAGACCCTACTAAAAATACTCTGCACTTCTCTTTTCTCACACTTTCCTCCCTGCCAGAATTGCCAGTTCTGGATCTGGAAAAAACCCCACAGGGAAGAAGCTTAATCTGTTTGCTTAGTCTGTGATCAGAGCATAAAATGCTCACATAGCTGTAACACAGTACTTAATGTGAGATGCAGCGAGGCTGGGGGGCCATTTCTGATATACGCAGCCAAGGGAAATAAAAATAAAACATTTTTTTCTTCATTATGCCCTAAATAAGGGAAGAACCTCATGAATTTGATGCCAGGCTGTCATAATATCTGAACATAGCTGTACCACAGCTCTGACTGTAAAGTGTTACACAGGTCAGCTTGCGTGTTCAACTTCCATATAAACTAAGAATCTCCTGAGGCTGGAGTTACTCAGAGACCAGTCCATTCCCATCTTTATAATCCCACACAATGCAAAGCACATAGCGGAAATGAAGTAAATGCTTTTGGAATAAGTGACTGCTTACACATTGGAGTACTAGAGAAGATGATTTAAGTATTTAAATTGCAACATAAAAAATTTACCTTGCCAGTTGATTCTTTTTAAATTGAGGTACAATCGATGTACATTGTTAGATTCAGGTGTACAACATAATGATTTGATATTTGTATAAACTGTGAAATAATCACAATTTATCTAGTCAACGTTCATCACTATATATAGTTACAAAATTATTTTTTCTTGCAATGAGAACTTTTAAGATTTATTTTCTTAGCAAATTTCAAATATGCACAATACAGTACCATTAATTATAGTCATCATGCTGTAATTACAACCCCATGATTTATTAGTTTATCATTGGAAGTTGTACTTTTCCGGTCCCTTCATCCATTCTGCCCACTCCCTGCCTCTGGCAACTACCCATCTGTTCTCTGTGTCCACGAACTTAGTTTTGTTGTTGTTCTGAAGATTCTGCTAAGTGGGATCATTTGGTATTTGCCTCTCTTTTAATTTAGCACAATGACCCTAAGCTCCATCGCTGTTGTTGCAAATGCCAAGATTTCCTTCCTTCTATGGCTGAGTAATATTCCATGTGTGTGTGTGTGTCTACATAGGTGTGTACGGTTTCCTGGATCTGTTCATTCACCCGCGGGTGGACACTCAGGTCATTGCCACGTCTTGGTTATTGTAAAAAATGCTGCAGTGAACATGGGGTGCAGATATCGCTTCAGGTTTGTATTTTCATTTTCTTCAAATAAAGACCCAGAAGTGGAACTGCTGGATCCTATGGTAGTTCTGTTTTCAGCTTTTTGAGGAACCTCCATACCATTTTCTGGTGGCTGCCTCAGTTTCCATTCTCACCAACAGCGCATGGAGCTCCCTTTTCTCCACATTCTCACCAACACTCACTCAACATTTAAAGAAGCATTACTTCACGCTTGGAGCATTCTTCTAGGCTAATAGGATTGAGTGGATCCAAGTTGTTTTGAGGACTAAAAGTTAAGCACTTGGAGAGGGAGCTCATTTGAAAATTAGACATAATAGTGAATATTTATTCAAAATGAGAAAAAAATGCAATAAGTTACACATTTCCAAAAAGCTTATAAATGCTACAAACATCACAAAATTCAGAAAAATTACATTTAAAAACTAAATAACTCTCTGGCCCATCTCTACACCACTGTTTTTCTTCTGCGTGCCTTGGCCCCACATCCTGTGATCACCTCCTCACAGGACAATGAGTTTGTATTATCTCATCCCATCAGGGAAAGAGAGAAATAATGAGAAATGATTCAGTTTTTCTTTAGCTTGTCTGATGGAAATGTTTTTATTGATAGTTTAGAAACTTTCCTTTGCTTTTCATAAATTGATTACAAGTATCATGTAAACTGTTATATGGCTGTCAGTTTGGGGAAACTCTTAATGAGGTTTCTTTCATGTCTGAACTAAATTTTTAGGGCATTTCAGGTTTTCCTGGCAAGTCACTGATGTCTTCATTAAAATGGCATTTGCTAGTTTTAAGTTTTCTTCATTGATATCAGTATCTCCTGTCAAATCCAATATGCAATTTCAATTTTCTCCCACTGTGTTAATTCATTCCTTTCAATTGCATTTTCTTAATCCTAAATAATGTGTTTATTAAGATCAGAACGTTTTTATTACACACTTAACATCTGTGTAAGAATAATGTCTATCAACTTCACTTCTCATTTTTATTGATTTTCATACTCCATTAATATTTCATCTGAGTTTTCTCTCACTCCTTTACTGAATAAATGTAAAGACAAAATTATATAGCCTTCACATATTTCAAATTAGGAGTCTGTAGTTTCTCACTTGATTTATTCAAAAGGTCCCAAGGATCTTTGCATATGGCAGTTGAAATGTCATCCTCCACTGCGTGAAGGGCACACAGACATCTCTGCGTGATTGCCAAGTCGGTGTGGGTCTGTGCTCCTGCGTCTGCGTAACCATGGACGCTCTCTGCTGTCTGGCTTACCATTATGAATATGCTTTCCTGTGACTGAGATTCTTTTTAAACAGTTTTGGATAAATAAGCCACATTTGACATTTTGACATTTCCCAAATGTTTGTCCAAACATGGATCAAATTTAACAATTACTTTGAAGAGTCTCATGAAGTTTTAGTTTGAAAAATCACTCATTTTTGTCCTAACCTCTAAAAGGAAATCTCTCCCAATTTTAAAACCACAGCTACTTTTTCGGCATTTCAGAACGACACTAAGCATTTTTTCCAAGCCTATTCTTCAAGATACTGGTTGGCTGGCACGCAGCTCTGTCATTTTGGCATGCATCCCAACCCCCCAGGACCTGCTACTTGCGGGTGCTGGATTCACGCAGTAGGTCCGGAGAGGGGCCCAAGAACTCGGACGCTGAACGGATGACGCAGACACTGGTCTTAGTGGGTCGGGGCTGCTATGGCCAAAGGACCTCAGATCGGGCAGCTTGAACAGCGAGTGTTTATTCCTTGGGTTTGCAGGCCGAAAACGCCAAGACTGAGGTGCCAGGAGATTCGGTGGGATGAGGCCCTGCCTTCTGGTTCATTGATGGCCATTTTCCCCTATGTCCTCATGGTGGAAGTGGCCAGACAGCTCTCCGGGGTCTTTTTTGATAAGGACATGAATCCCATTCATGAGGATTCCACCCTCCTAACCTAATCACCTCCCAACAGCCCACATCTTTTAAGACCATCTCATTAGGGGGTTAGAATTTCAGAGTTGAATGCTGGACACAAACAGTCATCGCCAAACACTGCTGACTGGGGGAGCCCATTCAGGGGTCAGTATATTTTCATTTTATTTATGTGTGATCTGAATAACCATAGCCATAATAAGCTCATGGAATCTTCATAACCTTTACGATTTCCTAGTATATTTATCTATTTCATAAACCCAGATACATAATGTCTGCCTTATTCAAATAGTTTATAGACAAAATAGCACATGTGGCCTCTGGTTTTCAAATAAACTGGCCAGCATCGCAATTAGTTTGGCAATTCAACAGCATTGGATGAAATTATTCATCCTGAAAAGCCATATTGAGATGTCACAGCGCTTCTCAAAGTCACGATGGAGTCGCTGCTGACGCCCGTGTCGCGGCCACGACAACCTGCTTCTTTCCTATTATTCGAATCTTCCCTTTGCTTCCTATTAGAAAGGGTCTCCATTTTCCTCACCATCTTGCCGCTGTTTCCATTTTCATCGACTTTGTTCTCTTGGCTGCTATTCGTTCCCTTATCACCATAATTTTGACGATCAGAATTTTTAAATCCTAACAGCAGTGTCTGAGATGTTGGCATTTTGAAGCTCCTGACAATCACTTCTTGTTTGTGGCTTCCTTTAGGACACTTCATTCCCTTTATATACGAATTGTGGAATGACCAAGAATTCTCAAGAAATGTATCAAATTAATCTAAAACTAAGGCCTATACATTTCTAGGTCACTTGTATGCTGTTTTGAGATATATATTACCACATTGTCCTTACACCATATATACTGAGTTCTTGATGAATCTATATAGTAGTTTTATTACTGGAAAGCATATTTCTCCAGGCAGTTTAATCCTGTCCCTGGCCTCACGGGGACATATCATGTGTCTGATGAAATATGCTAAGACACGACTGACAGGCAAGATGCATCTGAGACAGAGAGGGACATAGGACAGGACAGGCCACTGTAAGACCTCTTCAGCCTGTGAAAAAGGCTCAGTTCATTCATTAACTTAATACATATGCTATTCCTCCTCTTCTGCCTGCCCTTCCTCAATGAAGCGACTTTGTAACCAGGACAAAAGACAGACCAGACCTCCTGAGTGCAAACTAACCTAGTGGGTAAAGAATGTGAGATCCAGATGAAACAGTCACCTAAATAACCATATTCTGAAGACAGAACTTCAAAGGAATTATTAATCAGCTGTATACATCATGCCTTGTGCTGACCTCTACCCAAAAGGCCCTATAAATCCCCAAACCTTAAGCCTTTAGGTGTGCCCCCTCTCTGAGGCTGCCACACTCCTGAGCATGGCCTGTCTTGCCCAACGAATGTGCTTGCTGCGAGAGCCTCCTGCACTTGCCTCCGGCTCTTCCTCAGGGTGAAGGACTCACCGGCCTCTGCCTCCGGTGGGAAGTGTCCTGGTCACTTCGCTGTCTCACTCAGTTTTCAGTCTTAGACACAACCCTTGTCTCTCTCCCTGTATTATTTCAGACCAGTAGGGAAATGGAAGTTCTCAGAACATAATCTCACTCCATCTGGTGCTCCGTGGCTCCCTCAAATTCTGGGGTGGTAGGGACACAATTCCCATGCCAGGCAGATCAAGGGGTGCTGGATGCCAGGTGACCCCGGCTTCAGGAGCTGCCGAGGGGTCTGCCCTGCGCCCAGCAGGCATTCTGTGGCCTCGCCCCTCTCCGCGCCCTCCCTCGCACACTGCCGCCTGCACAGCACTGATATTCACCTCCACTCTTGCTGGCACCTGCCGGCTGATGGAGAACTCTTTGCCAATCAGAGCCCCCCAAGTCAGGGCTGAGGTTTCACCTGGTGCCCAAGAGACACCCCCCCCCCCAGGTGCAGCTGTCCCAGCAGCACCTTCACATGTGGAGCTATTTTCAGATCTGCTATAGGTTCGAATCACATAAACAACAGAATTCAAATAAGTTCTACTTCGTGGAATTCTTATAAAAAAGAAAAAATACACAATGTGCTTATTGAGTATATCACTCAAAGGACAGACTTTTAATATATATTTTTTTTACCTATGTGATGACTAGAAGAATGTTCAGCATTCTACAAACAGTTTGACCTTTTTTTCTCCGGCCCCCGTCTCCTGTATAATTCAGGCACCAGGAAGAGCAGCGCGTGTTCGCCTCAGTGACTGTGGCCATCAGTACCTCACGGCGCGATGCTGGGGCGGCGAGCAGTGACTAATACACCCAGAGGTGATGGTGGATCTTTTCTGCCATTGTTTTATTGAAGGTGCTTTAGGTGTGGTCACTTTATAGTGTTAAAAAGAGACTAGTCTCAAGATTCACTAGGCAGACAAAACCAGTTAAACTAAATTAAGCTTCGATTGTATGACTAATTTTGCAAGATTACCTTGACCTGGGTCATTTCTGTCTTATGCTTTTGAATGCATAAGAAAAACAAACTGTTCCCCCAAATTGAAACAAGGTAACCACTGACCAATTCCTTATCATTTAAGAAAATTCTAATACTACAACCAGTCACTGAAGAACTACAGTCAGTGCCTCCCACAAAGTCTGCTTCATAACAAACACCCCTGAGCTGCGTCCCACGTTCACTCCAAGTCTCCTGGTTCATGAGCTGTCCTTCTCGTGTGTGCACAAACTTTGATGAATTACTACTTCAGTGATTCATTGGTTTCACTTCTGCTATTTCTGAACTTTTGATAGTTTATCCATTACAAGATGAGATAATGAAATAAGAACACTAATCATTATTTAGCAATCCTAGACTTGAAACCAGTTATTATAACAGTGAAGTTTTGCGTTGACTCCTTTTTGTAGAAGGATGTTTTCAGTTACTAGGAAGAGTTGCCTCCTATGAAGTGGGGAAACACTTTTGTCTTTTGGAAGTGTAAGTCTGTGACATTGGGTGAACTAAGAGAGAAAAAGCAGTGGACATCTCACACTTTCCTAAATCCCCCTCCTTATGAGCAGAGCCCATCTCCTAACAGAGGAGCTTAAAATGCCTGCCCCGTGGCTGGGGCGTCTCGACCCAGACTCTACCTACAGGATGTACTCTCCACAAACTTCACATGCCAGGTAGCAAGGTAAAGAATCAGGGACCACTGGTATCTCTTCTGGCAGGTGGTGGCCAGAGGGCAGCCATGCCCGGTCTCAGGGAAGCGATAGTGTAGCAGTAGGCACAGTGCCTACACTCAGTCTTGTATATCCAGTAGGTGACTTCGGCAGTGTTAGTTACAGACCTGTTCCTGGCCATGAAGACTCCAAGCTTTATCTTTATTTATGTGTTACATAAATATTTTCTTTCTGCTGCATTTAGCCAGTCATCTGTACCTAAAATCTTTAAGTACTACAAATATCAAATGCTTTGATGAGAAAATTGATATTTGAATTGAAAAAAGAATTTTCAGTCCACAGATTAACTCATTGTGATACACTACAAGTTTTAAAAATACAATGTAAATATATTAAGAACTCTTACAACTCAAAAAAAAAAAGCCTGACTGAAAAATGGGCAGAAGACTTGAATAGACATTTGTTAAAAAGTGACATACAAATGGCCAAAAAGCATATGCAAAGATGCTCAACATCACTAATTATCAGAAAAATGCACATCAAAACCACAGTAAGATCCACCTCACACCCACGTAGGATGGCTACTGTCCAACGTTCAGAAAATAGCAAGTGGTGGTGGTTATCCGGAGAAGTCTGAACCCTAATGCATTATTGGTGGGATAAAACGGTGCAACTGCTATGGAAAACAGCATGTCAGTTCCTCAAAAAATTAATGATAGAACTAACACATAATCCCCAAATCCCACTTCTGGGTATATACCCAAATGAGTTGAAAGCAAGGTCTTGAGGAGGTGTTTGCACACTCACATCCACAGCAGCACGATCCACAACAGCCAACGGGAAGGAGCCATGCAAACAGATCGTGGTGGGTAAAGTGTGGTCTGCGACCACAATAGAACATTCCTCAGTCTTAAAAGGGAAGGAAATCCTGTCACACGCTCAGCATGGATGAACCTTGAGGACACAGTGTAAAGGAATAGGTCACAGAAGGACAAATGCTGCATGATTCCACTCAGTGATGTGTGGGAGCAGGGAGAGATCACAGACAGGACGCAGGACAGCGGTTGCCAGGGGTTGAGCGGAGAGGGCATGGGGGGTTATTAATGGGTACGGAGGTTCAGCCTTACAGGATAAAGAGAACTATGGAGATGGACAGTAGTGACGTTTGCACAATATTGTGAATATATTTAATATCACTGAACTCTGCACTGAAAAATGGCTAAGAGGGTAAAATATCTTTTTTACTACAATGTGAAAAAAATTAACTAAAAACACTGACAATTTGTACAAAGAAAGAAACCCAAACTTAAGGAATATGTCCTCTTCACTCTAATTATCATGATGAGTTTTCACAAGTCTCACTGCCTCACTAATAACTGTGGGATTATTTAAAAGGCAACCCGTGACTAAATGAATCAGTTTGGAAAACGGAAAAGACCTGCCATGCCAAGTGAGGGGGAGTGGGCTTCCTCGAGGGGGAGTGGGCTTCCTCTGTGCTGGGTGCTGGTTGGGGGCCACCTTTAGAGGGCAAGGCAGTGGGAGAGAGGACACTGTCCTTCCTGCTATTCTCAACCTAGACCCTTGTACTCTGATTAATGTAATTTGATCTTTTAATGCTAGGAAGTCATCTAGGAGAAGCAGTTTTTGGGGGACAGAGGCCCTCAGAAATGTGCCATCAAAGAGAGTGATTCAACAATAAACAGATAACAGTCAGACTAGCATACATTTCAAGGCAAAAAGAAAGTACTGGTCAGGCTCCATGAACTCCACTGGAGCAGCCAGGGGAAGAGGAGTCCATGCACCACTCTGATGTGGTGTCAGCTGGTCCGCAGGGCTTTCCAGTCTGCTAGGTGGTCACTGAAGATCTTCTCCCTGAGAAACAACTGCCCCATCATTCTGCAGATTCCACTAAAACATCGAACCCTTAACTCAAAAGCAATGCATTTTACTTAAACTTACTACATACCAAGTGAAAGGCCTGCTCCTGAGGGACCTTGATACATATTTAACCAATTTATTAAATAAATGATGACTTAAATGTGTGCTAGGAATGAACTGCAGGTTTATTTCAATCCCAAGTTTCCAAGATGGCACCACCTTTAAGAGAAAGTGTTCACCAAGTGTGTTTTCTTGAAGCTCCTAGAGACGGATGTGGTCGGGGTTACTCATTTTATCTGTTGTTAGGTTAGACTATCCCGACATCAGAGAAGTCTTGTCACGAAGTAAAAGTGTGAAGCCCTGATTTAACTTCTCTTTCAAGTTTCAAACACAACTATCAATTAACCTATCGCCCCAAAGGAGGAATCCCAAATGGCATATTTTATCTTCTAATACCTCAGTTTAGTTCTACAATTAAAATAATAAAAGGTAAATGTAGGCCTCAGATCTCAGCATGTCTCCTGTGAATATCAATTAGACAGTGCTCAATACATTTAAAAAGTTGAAAAACATTATGCACTGTTAATATATTTCCTCCAAACCCTAGTTTTTCCATAATATTTCATATGTTTCTAGAAGAACATTTTTTAAAATTTCAGTTTAAAGTGATTCTTGAAAGGGAACTGAATTCCCAATCTTTATCTCATCACTAATAATTCAGGTGATGATCATATTGTAGCAGTTTGGAGTCACTATTGCCATTTTTATTCACAAGGGAGTAGATTATGTATGTGTTTTAGTAATATTTGGTAATAATTTCACCAGCCTAAGCTTCAGACACTCGTAGACAATTGGTGTTTGACAGGTGGAATTGATAAGCCTGGTATCTATTATTACAATGCTATTAATTTATAAATATTTAATCTTATTTCATTTATTTTTAGAACAAGTCTAGTAACAAATGATAGAAACATTACCATCAGTAACGACAATAAGGATACCACTAATATTGTGCTTATTATGTTATACTTAATACTACAGATACTTAATATATACAGCTTATACAACTCTGTAACTTAACACTTCACATAATTCACTCTCACAAGAACCCCATGAGGTAAACACTATTAGGCTCATTTTAACAGTGAGAAAAATGAAAACAAATGGTGGAGTTGGGAGTTAAACCCATGGTCTGGCTTCAGAGACACCCCTACCCCACTCGCCCATTGCCACTTTATAGAATACAAGATTCAACTGATCTAACTCCAGTTTGGGATTATTTTGATGCTATGTGATAACATAAACCTATCCTTAAATTATGTTTATAACTGTTTGTTGATATAACTTGAGCTGTTATAAATGACGAACCCTCCAGATCTCAGGGGCTAAACATAATTCATTCCTCTTTCAGATAAAATCCTAAGTGGTTTCCCTGAGTGGCAGGGGACGTGACACATGGTGATCCAGGGGCCCTGGCTCCTTGCGTCTGTGGAGTCCAGGGCCTTGAGTCCTCTGTGAACAGAGAAGGAAAGAGGACCATCTATGGGATGTTGTTATGGGCCAGTCCTAGACCTGGTGCATTCCACCCCGCTTACTGTCCACTGCCTAGAAGTCGGTCACAGGGGCAAGGAAGGTGCGGAGATGCTGTTCACCTCTGTGCCCATGAAGAGCAGAAAACAAGACGGTGAGCAGACTCCACACATGGCCTCTGCCTATTCCTACTGATATTCTACTCATTTTCTGACTCCAAAACTATTTACTCCACTGTATTTCTCTATCTTTTCTAGAAACTCCATATGCATATATCAAAGTGAGTGATACCAGTACATACAAAGTATGCTGTGAAGTAGAAGAGCATTGAAAAGTGGCCAATTTTGGCCAAAGGGGAGACTTTGGATTCAAAAGAGAGAGCCGACTCCTATAGCACAAAGTCAGGTCTCTACTGGTGCCTCACCTCTTCCTGGAGGAAAATTTACCTGCTGAATCCATTTTCTCACCTGCCTTGCTACACGAAATTAAGCTCCCTTGAGAACTTAAGCCATTTTTTGAGGAATGTGACTACATGAGTTATTGATACATAGTAAGCACCCAGGATATTCTGGGTTTGTTGATTATATTAATTCGAATGTGCTCTGTAAACACTTTGTGTAGGGACACAGCAAGTGATCAATAGAGGCTTAAGTGGGTTATTATTTGGACAATATTCATTTTTAACTGTGGCGTGAAGAGAGAATCCAAACTGTTAAATTAAGCCAAGGCTCACAGAAACATGGCCCTGGTTTCTCTGGCTATTTACTCTTGAAGGCTGGTCTGTGGGAACGGTTTAGTGCAGAACAATGTTTCTTGCCAGGAAAGCATACGAACTTTCACATTACAAAGATAAAACCTGAAAAGCAACAGTCAAATACACATTATAACATTCTTGCTCTTCGGTCACTGGGGTAAAAGCAAACAAATCAACCTCCATCCCCT
Source organism: Phataginus tricuspis (assembly GCA_029783875.1). NCBI lineage: Eukaryota > Metazoa > Chordata > Mammalia > Pholidota > Manidae > Phataginus > Phataginus tricuspis. The sequence goes on along the minus strand of JAQQAC010015530.1, from coordinate 981,982 downwards.
TTGGATGTAAAAATCAGTAGAAGAGGCAAGAAGAAGACTATAATAACTAATAAATTAGTCTTTATCTTATTGGCAATTCAGTTCACACGCTCAATCGGCCAGTCACAGTATTATCCTTTGACTGTAATAAAATTATCTATACACTTTTTTCCCCATCCATTAAATGCCTTAACCATATTTGCTGACTTCATGTCTAGTTAATTATACAATAACATGCTAGGTATTAAAAAAATGTCTTGAACTCAGATTTTAAAATATTGTTACAGGTTTATGATCCTTTATTTGAAACCTTCGGTCCTAGATATGTTTGGGACTTAGAGTTCTGGGGTTTTTAATTTACATGTAACAGGCCGAGCATCAATTGTATAGTTTGAAACATCCCAGAAGCACACTATAAAAATGTATCAATATTTTTCCAGAAAAATCCTATGAATATGATTCCTGTACGAAGGTAGATTAATAAATACCATAAATAGTTTCATGTCAATTCAGGTCAAGTCTTGCCGAAAATGAGTTTGCTGTAGATTTTTGTAAAAAAAAAAATTATTTTTGAGAGGCTTTTGTATTTCAGAATTGTGGAAATCTGGCCTCATAATACAATGAAATCTTCAATTAGAGATTGGTTTCTAAGCTGCCTCTACAACGATGCAGTTTTAATGAATTATAATCATACACCTCAAAATTTTCAAACTCTGATATGGTCAAATCAAAAACAATGGCTGTGGCCGTCTCTGACCCAGCATGTGAAGCGCTTACGTGGTGTCCCACAGTCCTGATAAGTGGGTGAGCTGGAAAAATCAACCACTTTTCTCCGATCCGTCATAGAGGTGCGGCCACTGGGCAGACCGTGTCTCCCGGCCAGAGCGATACGCGGGTGGAGAGCGATTCCGACTCACAGGAGCAGAACCCCAGTCCCGCGGGGGCCAGCTGGGTGGGGACACCCGAACTGTCGTCATGGAATTTCCGGGGGCTCAGTGAGGACAAGGCTGAGGGATTAGGAACTCCAGAGGCACCTAGGCAGAGGGGACTCCTCATCGTTATGATAATTAAAAGATTATTTTATCACTTATCTTATTGGCAATTCAGTTTACATAGTCAAACATTGTGCCAGTCACATTATCCTTTCAGATCATACTGAAAATATCTGTACACCTTTTTCCCCATCCTTTAAACGCTTCACCACATCTTCCCTCATAACTGCCCCTCCAGGAGCTCCACGGGGCGACTACAGTGAGGAGCAGAGGTAAAACCTCCGGGCTCCCCGCAGTGGAGAGGGAAGCAGCGGCGCTGAGATGAGCCAGGGCGTCCGGCCCTCACAGCAAGGCCTGCTCCCCCGAGGCAATGGCTCGCCAGAGCCCAAGCCATGGCTCTCACCGGAGCCCGGCTGGCTGGCAGCAGCCAGCCACCCCAGTCCAGCCCGTCCTAGCCCTCCAGGGGGTTAGGAAATACCAGCTCCAGGCCCTGAGCCGTCCTGCACCCCTTGGGGGGACAGACAGGGAAAGCTGCGGGGTACTGGGCCGTTCCCAGTGCTGCGCCCCTGGCAGAGGCGTCCCCTGCCCCCCACGCCAGGGCACCGCGGCACCCTCCTTGCCACAGCCAGCGTCACCCGGGCTTCATGGCCATGCCACAGGACCAGATTCCAAGGCATAGGAGAAGGCGGGAGACGGTATGAGGAGACAGAGCAAGTGCTGGAGCCAGACCCAGATTGGACTTGTCAGAACAATTCAAAATAACTATGATCAATATGCTAAGGGTGCTAGTGGGAAAAGTGGACCACGTGCAGAAAGAGATAAACGTAAGCAGGGAGACGACTTCTGAGAAAGACTCACAAACACTGGCGACGCCACATTCTAGGCAACGGAACCACCTTGGCAGACGCAAAAAAATACAGATCAGACAACACAGGCTCTGAGACCACAAAGGACTTGAACCAGCAGTGACAGAGGGACATCTGGGAAATGCCCGAACACTTGGAGACCGAACACTTCTAAGGAACACATGGGTCAAAAGAGAAACCTCAGATTCAAAAATACCTTGAACTAAGTGAAAATGAAAATACAATTTACCAATATTTGTGGGATGTGGGGAAAACAGAGTTAGAGAGAATTTTATTACATTGAAGTATATATTAAAAAAGAACAAAGATTCAATACTGATTATCTAAGCCTCCTCCTAAGGAAACTCAAAAGAGAAGAGCAAATTATATCCAAACTAGAAAAAAAGAAATAACATTAGAACAAAGATTGATGGACTGAAAACTAGGTTAGAGAAGTCAACAAAACCAAGACAGATCTTTAAAAAGATCGGTAAAATGTGTAAGTCTCCAGTCAACTGATCCATCACACGGACAGATCAACTGCAGGAACAGAAAAAAATGCATGATCATCTAAACAGATGTAGAAAAAAACATCTTGACAAAACCTCACACCCACTCATGATATAAACTCTCAGCAAACTAGGAAGAGAGGGAAACCTCAGCTTGATAAAGAATTTTTATAAAAAGCCTGTAGTTAACATCATCTCACTTAATGCTGAACAACTAGAAGCTTCCCTGACAAGACCGTGAGTGGGTTCAGGGTGTCCCCTCTCACCACTGCCCCTCGGCGCCATCCCGGAGCCCGGCTACTGCAAGAGGAGGGAGAAAAAAGGGAAACCTCTGAAGGAAGAAACGAAACTCTTTGCTCACACATGGCAGGACTGCCTGTGCAGAAAGTCTGGAGGAACTGGCAAACTCCTGGCATTAGTAAGGCTGTAGAATACAAGGTTACTATGATAAAGGTTTTATATAATGTAATGCAAAATTAACATAATATAAATAATAAAATGACAAAAGACTCTTGTTTCCTAGATAAAAGAAATGAACAAGTAGAATTCAAAATTAAAAACAGTATCATTTATATTAGCACCCAAATAAATGAAATATTTAGGGACAAATGTAATACTATACATAATATCTGTATGAGGAAAACTGCAAAACTCTGATAAAAGAAATGAAATAAAAACTAAATAAAATTGAGATATAATACATCTTCATTGATAAGACTCAATATTGAAAAGTCAGTTCTTTCCAACTTGATCCAGAGATTCAGCACAGTCCTACTCAAACTTCCAACAAGTTGTTTTGTGAATATCAACAAACTAATTATAAAGTTTATATTGAAAGACAAATGACCCAGAAGAGACAACTCAATATTTAGGAAAAACAAAGTCAGGATACTGACACTCCTTTACTTCAATATTTACTTTAATGCTACAGTAACCAGGACAGCATAATACTGGTTAAAGAATAAATAGATCAGTGGAACAGAGAGAGTCCAGAAATGGACCCACAATAGTCAACTGATTTTTGGCCAAAGAACAAAGGCAACACAAAGGAAAAAAGGTGGTCGTTTCAGAAATGGAGCTGAAACAGCTAGACATCCACATGCAAAAAAATGAATTTAGACACGGGCCTTATACACTTCACAAACATTAACTCAAATGTATTATAACCCTAATAATAAAATGCAAAACTATAAAACTCCTAGAAGATAATGTAGGAGAAGATCTAGATGGCTTTGGGCTTGGCCATGGCTTTTTAGATAAAACAAAGACAATCTGTGAAAAAAATAACTGATGAGCAAGGTGTTATTAAAGTAAAAAATGTCTGATCTGTGAAAGATATTGTAAAGAAAGAGAGAAGACAAACCAGACTTGGAGAAAATATTTGTAAAAGAGACACCTGCTAAAGACTATTACCCAAAATACACAAAAGAGCTCTTAAGACACCTAAAAACCCAATTAAAAATTGGGCAAAAGATCTGAACAACCATCTCACCAAAGATATACAGACAGCACATAAGTGTGTGAAAAGATGTTCAACATGATGTGTCACTGGGGAATTGGAAATTAAAACAAAAGTGAGACCCACTTTAACCCATTAAAATGGCAAAAACCCAAAACACGGATAATACCAAATGCTGACAAGGATCTGGGGCAAGAGGAACTCTCACTCATTTCTGGTGGAAATGCAAAATGATACTTTGGAAAACACTCTGGCAGTTTCTTAGAAAACTAAACATACTCTTACCATACAATCCAGCAATCACACTCCTTCGTATTTACCCAAATGATCTGAACACTTATGCCCACAAAAAAACCTGCACACGGAATTTTACAGCAGCCATAATAGCCAAAACTTGGAAATGGCCACGGTGTCCCTCAGAAGGTAAATGGATAAAATGTGGAACATCCAAACAATGGAATATTATCCAGTGCTAAAAATAAATATTCTATCAAGCCATGAAAAGTCATAGAGGGACTTGAAATGAATATTAATAAGCAGAAGAAGACAGCCTGAGAGGGCTAAATATTGTATGTTTCTAAGCATGACATTCTGGAAAAGGCAAAACTATGAAACAGTAAAAAGAACAGTGTTTGTTAGGAGTCAGTGGGGAGGGAGAGATGAACAGGCATGGCGCAAGGGTTTTTAGGACAATGAAACTATTCTGTGTGATACTACAGTGGTGGACACAGTCATTATGCATTTGTGCAAACCCACACACCACCACGATTTCACCCTACTAGGGGTCTCAGGCAAACCTGTCTGTGCAAGGTCATCAGGGGTAACAGGTGCACCATTCTGTGGGAATGTGCACAGCAGGGTAGGTTGTGCATCTGTAGAGGTGGGGGGTGTATGGGAGCTTTCTGTACTTTCCACTCAATTTTGCTGTGAACCTAAAACTACTCTAAAAATGCAGTATATTTTTTAAAACAAACAAAAAGAAATAATGTTTTTGTTTTTTACATAAGACCCCTGTTGCTTTCAACCTGCTCACCGGATTTTGCTTTATTTTTCACTTCCTTCCTTTCAAAGTTCTTTACACCCAGCCAAGCCAATAGTTCAGCTTACTGTTCTCATTTATAATTGAATCATATGAACTTGCCATTTCTTATAAGTCAAAACAAGTCAAATACTGGCAATTTAAATTAGCTCAAATTACTAGTCAACGATAGGTAGATATAAACTAGAAAGAAAAACAGTGCCTAACTTGTAAAAAATAAATTTATTAAAGATTTCTTTCTTGCTTACACATGATTTGAGTCAGATTTGCTTATTAAATAAGCAAATTCTTATTTGCTTGCATATCAGTGAGTCATCTGGGCATTGACTAAGGTCGGGCCTGCGAGAAACACCGGCTTCACGCTCACAGGAGACGGTGTCCTCACACCTCACATATGATGAGACAGACCAAATTGTTTTTTCTTATCACAAGGCCATGTCTGCTCAGTAACAAGAAAATACAGAATGTATTATTTTTCCCCCACCAACAAATTAAATCACGTCAATTCATAATACACCATAAATTATGAAGAAACGTAATGCAAGCTCTATCTTGATCCAGTTTTCACTCCTACCCTACCCCATGCCCAGTAGGACAAGGAAACTATTCTGTGTGATACTGCAATGGTGGATACCGGGAAATACACCTCAAGACAGACAGCACATCAGACTCACACAGAAATATCCTCCTGGGTTGGCATATATGAACTTGACAGCTTCTCGATGCTGGTCAGTTTTGTCAGTAAAAAAGCAAAAACAAAACAAAACAACACAAACCTAGTGATTTTTATTGTTTATTATTCTCACCTGGCCCTAGTTGGCTAGCTCACTACACACATGTGGGCAATACATTGCTACTGACTCTATATAAAGAGCCCCACCCAGTGCTCTAGGCAACTCGGTGGCACAGCTGTGGGAGAGCAGAGCAGAGGACAGAGGCCCAGAGGACGGCTGTGCAGACAGAGGGGCCCAGAGGACGGCTGTGAGGACAGAGGTGCCCAGAGGCAGAGACTGGCTTGCTGCATGCAGACTCACTCTGAGTGAACCAGATCTTAGTGACTGACCTGCCACCATGGGAATAAAGTTGGGTATAACCCTTTCACCCCAAGAACATTCTACTGTCATAGCTTTGGTCTCACTGTATCCATAGTGAGCCTGCCAGGGGCTGAGACCCATTGGCAAGACAGTTGTCAACCGCAGAACACAATGTGGCCTTGCGATCTCACAGATCGTCAGCATTCATCCGGGGTCGTCTTTAACCCCAGCGACTAAATGTCCCCCTGCCATACGCAATCTGGCCTTGGCTGACCAAATTCACTCTAAGTCCCAGATTTCCCACTAAAAACTGAGGACAATACTAATACCTACATCACAGGACTGCAATGAGGAATAAATGGAATGGTGTTTAAGAACAGAAGCTGATTGAAAATTATTTCCCTAAGAGAGAAATGTTATAATGCATCAAATTAGTGACTAAAGTACAGGTTACAATATGACTAAATATTTTAAGGATTGGTTTAAAATATTCTTTTAAAAATTAAATAATTAACCCTAAGTGGTTACCTCAGCTGTAAAAGTCCACGAGACTGTTTCTGAGTGACAGCTGTGAATCAGGCACCGGAATGTGTTTGCTGAGGCTGCACATACCCTCTGACAGGCGAGGAAAATAAAACCCTCACAGCACCTAATTGGCAGTGCCTGAATAGTGTACCTTCCAACATTTTGATTCAGTTTTAGTATTTTGTTTGTGTACTTTAAAATGCTATAAAACCTACTTTACGTCTTCTACTGAGAGAAAAGCTTTCAGGGTCATTGTTCGGTCTTCGATGGTTTATTAGCTGCAGTTGTGCCTGATCCTCAAAAATATTTTAGATATTCTGATTTGCTTCTCTTCTAGACCAATATTTAAAACTCATGGCTTAGTCTTCCTTGATATTCTTACTGTAGAGAAACACACTAAATGACACAGTATTAGATAAAATAAAATGCAATCAACAATATTAGTTTGCTGCAAAGACTATATTCAACAGACTTTAAGTAAAAAGATAACCATAATCTACCTTTGGCATAGGCTGGGGAAAGTATGAAATAAACAAATATTTTAAATGAAGACAAAGTGCTGATGTCCTTAATCTCTCTAAATTGATTGCCAGATAATCACAGACACGAGCAGATAGGCTTGATCCAATGGTTGCAGGGAAACGGGATACAGATGTGAGAGGAACAAATCATAACCACTGGAACTCGTTATAAGCCTTGGAGCAAATTAATCACATTTCCCTGCCTTATTCTTAAACAAAAATAAAGCAAACCAATAAAGAAAAATAAGTCTGTCTGATATAAAACATCTCTACTTATGTTGGGCTATAAGCACTTTATAGCCCAAACCATGCTATAATCCCTTGTATTCTTCAGTTTGAAAGGGGTTCTTGCAAAAACACTAGTTGTAGCTATTCCATAATAAATATATGCAAAATATATTGATTTAAGGTATATTAATGCTTTTAATGACTTTGGAACAAGACCAAATAATATCGTTTTATTTTACAATTTGGAGGAGTTTTTAAACCAATGCGTAATGTTATGGTATCAAATTACATGAAACGTGGTAGTCCAAAGAGCATTCTGTTAAATAAAGAACTAAATCATGTACTTAGTTTTTGATGAAAACGACTGTATTTAAAAGGAGAACTGAGTTTGAAACTCAGAACTGACCACCAGATTTATATTTCCACTGCATATGGTCCTTACAAGTTTAAATAAAGACATAATCCTCCAACAGAATTAATACTGGACCCAATTTTTTCCTGTTTGACTCTTCCTATTATAAGAGAGAAGTTTAAAAGGAAACTCTTGAGATAATTATTGTCCTGTGGCAGTAAGTGATTAAAGTACATTTTCTTACTCTGAAATAGGTAATTTTTCCCCCAAAGTTCCTAGCTTACAGACTGAGAGTACTTTATAATGTGACTCATGAACTGTATTAAGTGAGACACTGATTGTTTTTATTTAGAAAGTAAAACGCTAAGCTGATTTTTAGGCTGATGTGGAACATTCTGTTTACAATGAAAGGATATTGATCTTTACAAAAGTAATAAGGATTAAATATCTACAACTGTTGGCTGTTAGCTAACATTCTAAAGAATAAGTCAATCCTTAATTCATAAAAACCTAGTATAAATCCAGCCTTGGTTGTATTGATCATGTAATTCTAGTAGTCTTACCCACTTAAAGGATTTTAGCATAGTATTAACATCCAATCTACTACAATTGTAAAGAAGTGAGGGATAGACACACAATTATATATTTTTGTTTTTTGACAAGGAAAACAAACGAAAAACATAATAAGGGATTGCATGAGTTTGAGGGGGGAAGAAAATGTTTTAGAAAATCATGATGGTGAACTCGTTAGTTTTAGGTCCACACACACACACACACGTATACCAACATACACGTATAAACGTATATATCTCGATGGCTCTCCTTGATTCTGTAAGGGAGGGTGGGCCACGGAGTGGATGCTGCCAGGACAGGAACCAGGCGCTCACAAGGACACTTACTGCGCAGACGCACGGGAACCAGCCCCAGGGCAGGAGAACCCAAGGGAGGCAGCGATCACAAGTCTGAGCTGCAAACTACAGGGCCATGGGTCACAGGCCCACAATACTGTGGGAGTCCCTCCAGGAGCCTGACCAGCATGCCCACAGAAAACACCGGGGAAAACCCACTGCAGCTTCAGGCCGAGGAGGGAGGAGGCGCGGGGCACGTGCGTGCCACAGGCCTGCACTCGGGAGGCTCCGGGCTGGAGCCCGGCGGGGGGAGGCACAGGCCGAGGCCCCCTCCCAGGGCCGCAGGGCCCCGCCCGCCCCGCCAGCCAGACCTCTAAGGCCCGTCCACAGCAGCTCTTGCAGCCACTGCGGTGGTACCCGGCTGCCAGGAAAAAGGTACAGGGCACCGCAAAGGCCGGAATCACGACTCGGAAAGAGAGCCACAGAATCAGACGTGCAGGGATGTTGGACGGGCGGACTGGGAACTTCCAAAACCATGATTACTATGCTAAGAGCTCTAATGGATAAAGCAGACAGTGTTAAATTAAGAGAGAGACCAGCCTTGAGAATTCCCTGGGAAGACAAAACCAGTTTGGTCATACAAAGTTAAGTTTGTTTATTTTGCAAGACTAACTTGACCTGGGTCACTTCTCACATATGCCCAGGGAAATTGTAAGCAAAACCTGAACTCTTTCCCAAAATTAAAGTGAGGTAACTACTAACCAATTCCCTATCATTTGAGGACGTTCTAGTATAACCAGGCCAAGCGAACAATCAGCGTCAGTACCTCCTCACTGAATAAGCAGCTTCAGAACAATAAACCCTGAGTCTCCCCCCACATTAGGCTTGAGTGTCCCCAATTTGTGAACTTTTTTGTGTGTGCAGAATAAACTTTGACTAATTACTACTTCTGTAATCCATTGCTTTTACTTCTGCTATTTCTGGACCTTTGACAACAATGTGCAAGAAGAGACGGGCAATGAGGTGGAGAGGTAGAAATCATGAAAGAAAAAAAAGAAATGTTAGAGATAAAAATGCTGTGACAGAAACAAGGAATGACTATGATCAGCTTATTAGTAGACTGGACACAACGGAGGAAAATAATCTCTGAGCAGAGGACACATCAATAGAATCCCAAAACTGGAAAGCAAAGGCCACATGACTTAAACAGAATATCCAAGAATCGTGGGGCAGCGACAGAAGGTGCAACATACACATAGTAGGGATGACAAAGAAGAAGGGGACGGAAGTATCTGAAACAATAATCACTAAGAATTTCCTTCAATTAGTATCACACCAAATAGCAGATTCAGGAAGCTCAGAGAACACTAAACAGGATAAATGCCCCCAAAAAGAAAACTAGGAATATCATTTTCAAATTACATAAAATCAAAGATAAAGAAAAATATTTCTGAAAGAAGCCAGTAGGGGAAAAACACCTTACCTGTACAGAAATAAGATGTGAATTAAATCTGATTTCTCAGAAACCATGCACACAAGACAGCAGAGTGAAATAGTTAAAGCACTGAGGAAAAAAAGCCCCTAACCTAAATTCCGCACCTTACAAAATTATCCCTCAAAAAATGAAGGAGAAATAAAGATTTTTCTCACACAAACAAGAATTGAGGGACTTTCTTGCAAGTGTATTTACTTTTCAGGAAGTATTAAGTTATTTAGAGAAGGAAAATGATATAGGTCGGAAATTTGGATCTATATAAAGGAAGAACATGGAGAAAGGAATAAGTGAAGGCAAACTAAAAACACTTATTTTTCTTATTCTTAATTGATTTAACACATCAGTTTGTGGAAAATAAAAATAGCAACAATGTATTCAATTATGTATGCTTACCTATGAATTGTGTGTGTGTGTGTGTGTGTGTGTGTGTGTGTGCATACTGATGCATGCCCATATATGGGTAAAATGAAGGATAGCAATGATACAGGGACAGGAGGAAGGAATCAGGACATTGTACATACTCACACTACTTGTGAAGCGGCACAGGGTTATTTGAAAGCCAGCTTGGATTTGCTGTAAATGTATATGGCAAACCCTAGGGCAGCCACTAACAAAACATTAAAATATATATATAATTGATATACTAAGAAAGGAGAGAAAATGGAATCAGAGCCACAAAAGGCAGAATGAATAGAAGACAGAAGTATGATCAAAGAACAAGAGCAACAAATAAGACACAGCAACAAATATGGTCCACATCAATCCAACTGTACCAATGATCATATTGGATGTCAATGGTTTATACACGCCAATTAAAAGACACAGATTGTCAAGTGAAACAAAAAACTTGACACAGCTATGTCTTCTTTTTTTTTTTTTTTAATAATTTATTTTATTTTAGTATCATTAACCTACAATTACATGAGCAATACCGTGATGATTGAACTCCCCCCTTCACCAGGTCCCCCCCACCAACCCCACCACAATCACTGTCCATCAGCGTAGTGAGATGAGAATCACTGCTTGTCTTCTCTGAGCTGTACAGTCCCCCCCGTGCCCCCCCACCCTATGTCTGCCAATCGTAATACCCCTTTTACCCTCTTATCCCTCCCTTCCCACCCATCTCCCCAGTCCCTTTCCCTTTGGTAACTGTTAGTCCATTCGTGGGTTCTGTGAGTCTGCTGCTGTTTTGTTCCTTCATTTATTTATTTATTTATTTTATTTTATTTTATTTTTCTTTGTTCTTATACTCCACATATGAGTGAGATCATTTGGTACTTGTCTTTTTCGGCCTGGCTTATTTCACTGAACATAATACCCTCTAGCTCCATCCATGTTGTTGCAAATGGTAGGATTT
>JAQQAC010015530.1:956282-970399 GCA_029783875.1 Phataginus tricuspis | reverse complement strand
TGAGTTCTTTGTATATTTTGGATGTCAACCCCTTATCAGATACATCATTTATGAATATATTTTCCCATATTGTAGGATGTCTTTTTGTTCTACTAGCTATGTCTTCTTTACAAGAAACCCACTTTGAATATAAGGACACCTAGAAATTAAAAGTAAATGGATGGAAAAAAATTACACCAAGTTGGAAATAATCAAAAGAAAGTAGGAACTGTCCCACTAATTTCAGACAAAGCAGACTTCCAAGTAAGAAAAACAATCAGGGCATTACATGATGACAAGAGGTCATTTCTCAAAGAGGACAACAATTCTTAACATGTATGCACCTAACGACAGACTATACAACTACATGAGAGAAAAACTGATAACACTGCAGGAAAAACAGATGAATCCACTATCAGAGTTGGCGACTTTAACACCCGTCTCATACATGGGCAGATCCAGCAGGCAGAAGGTTGGCAAGGACACAGCTGATGCCCACATCATCATCAATCGACTGTGTGGACTTGACATCGGACCACTTCATGCAACAGCAGAAGGATACATGTTTTTCTCAAGCTTACATGGAGTACTCCCCAACACAGACTGCTTTCTGGACCTTAAAACACATCTTAACACAATCAAAGAATAGAATTCATACCATGTCTGCTCTAACCACAATGGAATTAAACTACAAATAAATAACAGAAAGATAACCAGAAAACACCAAAATACATGGAGGTTGAACAATGGACTTCTAAGTAACACATGGGTTAAAGAAGATATACCAAAAAACTGAAACAATATTTTGAAAGGGAATATATGACATATCCCACAAAGTTTGTGGGATCCAGTGAAAGCAGTGCTTAGAGGGAAACTTGTAGCATTGAAATATATATTAAAAAGGAATAAAGTTCTAAAATCAGTAATATAAGTTTCTATCTTAGGAAACTAGAAAAAGTAGTGAATATTAAATTCCAAGTAACTGAAGAAAAGAAATAATAAAAATTAGAGCAGAAATTGGGAACTGGAAAAAAAAATAGAGAAAATCAACAAAATCAAAAGATGTTTGTTTAAAAAGAACAATAAAATTAATAAGCCTCTAACCCAGCTAATGAAGAAAAAAGAGAACAAAAGTTACTAATATCAGACATTAAAGAGAGGACATCAGTACAGACCTCATGGCATTTAAATAATAATAAAGGAATGCTATGAACAACTCTATATCTATAAATTTGATAACCTAGATGAAATGGACCAGCTCCTTGAAAAACATAGTTTGCAAAAACCCATCCAAGAAAAAATAGGCAACCTAAATGGCCTATACCTATTAAAGCAATGGAAGCAATAATTAATAACTTTCTGAAACAGAAAGCATAATATCCAGATGGGTTCACTGGTGAATTCTACCAAATATTTAAGGAAGAAATTATATCAATTTTCTACACTCTCAGAGAATAGAAGCAGAGTGAATACTTCTAAGTCATTCTATAAAGTCCACATTACCCAAATACCAAAACAAGGACATTATAAGAAAACTATAGACCAATATTTCCCATGAATATAGAAAACAAAAAATCTCAACAAACTATTAGCAAACCCAGTCCTGTTACCGACTTTCAGACCCCATCCTTCACAGCTCAGCTCCCTGAGCAGCCTGCCTCCTGTCTGCAGAGAGAACCTGCTCTCCTCACCTGAGTTCAGGACTTTTCATTGACCCCAAGTGTTTTCACTGAGCTCACTGCCCTGTTTTGCCCCACTTCAGTCCCTTTTGCACACATCCACAAGGCTACAATCACCATACAATTATGATACCCCTGCTGTGAATCCTTCAGTGACCCTCTACGTTCAGTACAAAACTCTGTATTCCTACAGTGGCGAGTGGTCTTCCTGCCGAGCCTCACCTTTGTGTGATGCTCATATCCCTGGACTCAGTCTAAGAAACCTGGGGTCCAGCTGTGCGAACACTTGCATGACCCTGTTCTTGTTTCTCTGTTTATACACACGACTCCACCAGCTTTGTCAATGGTGAGCTCTACCCGTGCTTCAAGATTCTCTACGAGGCCGTCTCCACGGATGCCCATCCACCCTTTCCAAACGGGGGCACCCCCTGTGCATTCTGGGCACAGACATGAGCAATGACTCTAAGGACCACTGCTCGTCTGCCTCCCCTCTACACCGGAGAGCCTCTGGGCAAAACCAGTTTCCCCTTAGTCTCCAGGACCAACTACAGTGAGACAAGAATGACTGTTGAAATTCCACGTGAGCAGAACCATTCACCTGTTCTGCATGCTCCATGATGACCTTTTCTCCTCTGAGGACCCTTTCTTGGGCCTTTCATGTAAAAGCCCACCTGAGTGAAGCTTTATTTATAAATCAATGCATATTTCTTTTCCAAATTTCAGTTTGCTTCAAAAGATGACTGTGAAAATAAGTAAATAGTAAGCCAGTGGCTTTATCTCTACATTTAACAACCATTCTTTTGCCAGCCATTAAATTACCTTGCCTACTTTGTTTCTCTGGAATACAACCATCAATCCTATCTTATTACTTTTAAATTGAAATAATTACACAGCAGGTTTTTAAAAAAATAATAGTGGGTGGTGGTGAGTGTTAGTCTGTGTGCACTTACAGGGAGGGAAGGTAGGCAGGGACAGCACGAGTGAACCAGAGGAGCAGAATTACCATGAACTAATTTCTTTAGCTCTGTGATGTTCAATACAATACCTTCTAGGCACATGTGTCTACTTAAATTTAAATTAAATAAATTAACAACTTAGCTCTTTAGTCACACTAGCCACAGTTCCCGTTCCCACACTCATTGGCCACATGTAGTCAGTGGCTGCCATACTGGGGAGGGCAGAACACTCCATCTACCACAAACGCTTTGACTGGACAGCGCTCCTCAGGCTAAACTGAATTCTATACTGTAAATGGACAGGTATCTACGGAGCCTGAGAGTGAGACAAAATTAAATCCTAGGTTTTTGCACATGTGATACATCTGCAAGTAAAATTAATAAAATCAGTTTTGTGAAATTAGTAGTGTCACCTCTAACTGTAAACAGCCAAATTATTCAAGCAGATATCTGTAAGCTCTTTATGGAAAACAGCTAACATTACAGATTCAGATGATAATTCTCCCATCAACACATGCATAAATCTTCTATGAATGTTAATGACAGATACTCTAAGATCAGCATGAGAATAGTTCCTGTAGTATATAAGGAAATCTATTTTCTCTCCATTCTGATCTACTTAGCTTGAAATTGTACATATCATTTACATAACTTTAAGTTCTGATTTATAATTATATAAAACCCACTTACACTTTGATCAGATAGTTTTCTGGGTTTTATTCTTTTAAATGAATGTGATTAGCCATATAAAATGCTCCTGATAGAAAGCAATACTCTTTTTTTACAAAATGGGGTCCACACAAATTACAAGGAGAAATGCTTGCTTTCTCTGATGTTCAGTTTTTACCTAGCCCTCCTTTCCTATCTGTACTGCAGCTTGGCCATACACAGACTTAACATAAGAGATATGAGGAGAGCTCATGGGAATGAAAAGTAGTTTATTTCACAATGAATAATAAATCAAGGTAAAACACAGAAGCTCACAGACACAGTTCAAAGCTATGTTGTTCTGATTCTAAATGAGTGCGGTTCCCCAAGAAGGAGCTTGGAAGGGTCCCTCTCCCTGCTTGGGGGCTCTGCCTCTATAAGGAATCCTGAAAAGCAAGTCCTGAACACTATTTTTGCTTTTTGCCTTTTTTCTTCCAGCTAGTGAGAACAGGGGCTAATGTGGGTCTTCTGTAAAAGTGACATGGTATGCTGTGAACTTTGGAGAGCAGGGTCGCTGTCACAGCATAGAGGGGGTGGGGATGCTGAGGGAAACCACACCAGGCTTGACAGCAGGCTCGAGTCCAGAACAAAGGAAGAGAACCAGAATAATAAGTAAGGATAATATAAGAAAAACCACAAGCATGTGCTACTCTCCTTTCTTCTCTCATAGTCTTTAAAAGAGATAAAATTATATAAGGTAGTAATGTGTATAACTATAATATTGCAAAAAAAGAGGAAAAGGGGATAGAGCTATTGGAATACTGTTTCTGTGTTTCTATATCTCACTGGAATTAAGCTAATACTGAGTTAATCTGAAACTGACACTGATAAGTTAAAATACATGGCAAGACCTGGAGCTACCTCTCAGGAAATAACTTTAAAAAGCAAATAAAACCCTGAAGAAATTACATACTACATTAGAATATTTATTCAATGCAAAAGAAAAAAGTAAAGGAAAAATAAAAAGAAAGAGATAGCAAACAAGAAGTAACATGGCAGATGTGAATCCAGCAATATTAATAATATTGAATGTAAATGTAGTAAGGAACCCAATCAATAGACAGATATCAGACTGGATAAAAAAACAGAACAAGATACGAGTATATGCTGTTTGAAAGAGATGCACTTTGGATTCATAGAAACAGATTGGAAGTGAAAGACAGGAAAGTGGAATCCAGTGCAGCCACAGAAAAGCTGGCGTGGGTATTAGGACATCAGACAACAAGGTCTTTAAAACAAAAAGTGCTACTACAGATAATGAGAAACACTTTGTAATGATAAAAGGGCCAATCCATCAGGAAAATATGACAATCACAAGACTTACCAGCCTAGACACAGAGCACGAGCGCACAGAAAGGAACGTGACAGCCATTCAAGGGCAACAGGGGATCACAGCTGGGAACTTCAGCACCTCAGTTCCAACAACAGAACTAGGCGAAGAAGGAGGGGGCAGGGGACTAGCCGACCTGCTCTCACGGGCCTCAGGGTCCTCCGCGAACAGCAGCGGGGCGCACATCCTTCTCAAGTACGCATGGCTTGTTCTCCAAAACAGACTACATACTAGGCCGTAAAGTAAATATCTGTGACTGTAAGTAGACTGAAATAGCAAACAGTGTGTTCTCCAATCTTAACAGAATGAAATTAAAAATCAATAAAAGAAAGAAATTTGGCAAACTCACAAATATGTGGAAATTAAACAACATTCTCCTAAATAACCAACTGGCCAAAGAAGAAATCAAAAGGGAAATTAGAAAATACTTTGAGGTGAATGAAAATGAAGATAAAACAGACTCAAACTCACAGAGTGCAGCTAAAGTAGGGTTTAGAGAGAGATTTATAGCTGTAAATGCTTACATTAAAGAGGAAAGAAGATCTCAGACGCATGGCCTGACCTTCTGCCTTAAGACACTGAAAAATGGGCAAACAGGCCCTGATGCAAAGAAGTGGAAACAAAGAATAAAGATTAGAACAGAAATTTGTGAAACAGAGACCAGAAAACAACAGCAAAAATGAATGAAACCAAAAGCCGGTTATAATAGTTTATAATCAAAAAAGATTATCACTCATGCCATGAACAACTGTATGCCAAGAAATTACTTAGACAAAATGTATAAATTCCTAGAAATACGCAAACTACTGAAGCTGACTGAAGAGGAAGCAATCTGAATAGACCTATAAAAATAAAGGTGTCAAATTATTTATCTGAAACTACCACAAAGGAAAGCATGATCAGATGGCTTCACTTCTGAATTCTACCAAACATTTAGGGAATTAATACCAAATCATCACAAGCTCTTGTAAGCACTGTAAGAGAACAGAACACCGCCGACTCTAGGAGGCAAGTGCTACCCTGGACACCACAGGGAGTAAAAACCATGCTGGCACACCTTATGAACACAGATGCAAACATCCTTGACAAAGCACTGGCAAGCCAAGCTCAGCAGCATATAGACAGAAGGATACACCAGGCCTACCAGGATTTACCTCAGGAATACAAATTAATTTATCTCAGGAACGCTTCTGAAAAGCAAATGATCACATTATACAGTAAAAATTAAAAAGCATATGATTTCAATAGACACCCCAAAAAGTCCAACACTCTTTCATGAGAAAAACTCAACAAACTAAGAATAGAAGGGAACTCCACCAACCTCTGAAGGGTCATCTATAAAACCCCACAGTTAACATCTAGCTTAATGGTGAAAGGCTGGTGCGTTACCACAGATCAGAACTGAAACGAGGGTAGCTGATCTTGCCACTTCTATTCAACAGTGTACTGGTGGTTCTAGGTAGCAGCTTTATAAGGAAAGGAATTAGAGCACCTAGATTAGAAAGGACGTGCAGCTATCTCTACCTGCACTGGGAATGGTCTGGCATGGGAACATTCCCAGTGGATCCCCTAAAGCTCTGTTAGAACTAATGAGCTCAGCAAGGTTGCAGGAGACAGGATCCATACATAAGAGTCAGTATTTCCATACAGCTACAATAAGCAAGCCAAATACAAATTAAAAAAAAAAATTTAAGTGAATCAAAAATAATAAAATACTTGGGAATACATTTTTTTTAAGTGCAAAACTTGTACTCTGAAATCTATAAACTATTTTTGAAGAAATTGGAAACTTAAATAAAAGGAAAAAAATACCGTTAGTGGATTAGAATTAACATTGCTATGATGCTATACTTAATATTGTTGTTAATATTAATTAACAACAGTTAAGATGCTGTACTCCCCCATATTGACCTCCAGATTCAAGGAAATTAACAGAATCCCAGTTGACTTTTCAAAAGAAACTAACATGCCGATTTTAAAAGTTATACAGAATGGCGCAGAACTCAGAATAACCAAATCAATTTTGAAAAAGAACAAAATAGAAGGACTCATTCTTCCCAGTTTCAAAACTTGCCAGAGAGCTACAGTCCTCTGGCAGTGTGGTAATGCCATGGGAGAGACAGAGGTGAATGGGACAGAACTGAGAGTTCAGAACCGGACCCACTGGCCGACTGGCCGCTGATTTTCAAGGAGGGAGCCGAAGATTCAGTGAGAAAAGAACAGCCATTTCAAGAAATGGTTCTGAGGAAACTGAGGTAAGAGCCAAAAGTATGAACCCCTGAAGAAAACACGGATAAGTTTTCGTGACCCTGGGTTAGCAATGGCTTTGTATATATGGTGTGAGAGGCATAAGCTCTAAGGGAATAGATAAATCAGATTCCACCAGTTATATCTTTTTTGATTCAAAGGACATTATCAAGAAAGTGAAAGGGCCATCCACAGAGTGAGAGACTATATTTGGAAACAGATAAGGGACTTGTATCTAGAATATACAAAGAACTTACACAACATTTTAACAAAAAGACAAACTAACTTTAAAAAAAGGACAAAGAATCGGAATAGACATTTCTCAACAAAAGATACATAAATAGCAGTGAAAAGATGCTCTGCACCATTAGCTAGCAGGGAGATGCAGACCAAAACCCCAGTGAGATGCCACCTCACAGCCACCCAGATGGCTGGAAGTGCTTGTGAGGATGTGGAGAACCCGCCCCTCGTCACCTGCTGTTGGAAAGGCAAAACGGTAGGACAGGCTGGCAGTATCTAAAATGGGTGATCGCAGAGTTACAAGTGACCCACAAGCCCTCTCACAGGATAACTGAAGGCATCTGTCCACACAAAACTTTGTATGCAAATATTTATAGCAGCATTATGCATAATAGATAAAAGAAGAAAACCCAAATGTCCATCAATTGAATAAGCAAAATCATGTGGTACAATATCCACACAATGGAATATTATTTGGTCATAAGAAGGAAGTACTGATGCGTGCTTGAACAAGGATGAACCTTAAAAATATTATGTTAAGTGAAAGAAGGCAGACACAAAGCCCATGTTACATATTCTGTTTATATGAAAAGCCCAATATAGGAAAAACTGTAGAGTCAGAAAGGAGTTTAATGGTTGTTGAGGAATGAAGGACATGAGGAGCCAGGGAGTCATAGTTAAAGGGCATGGGGTTCTCTTTTTTCCTGATATATTGAGAAAAAACTGACATGACATTGTGTAAATTTAAGGTGCAATGTAGTGATTTGTTAAACTTACATATTGCAACATGATTACCACAGCATAGTTAGTCAGCACCATCATATCACATAATTACCATATTTTTTGTGGTGAGGACATTTAAGATTACTCTCAGTAAAACTTTCAAGTATATATTACAGTTACATATACATCACAATCATTGTTGTCTATAACCACAACACTGTGCAGTAGATCCCCAGAGTTTACCTTGTGACTGAAGGTTTGTACCTCTGACCAACAGCTCCCCATTTTCCTCAACCCCAGCCCCTGGCAACCACCATCTACTCCACCTCTGTGAGTTCAGCTCTTTTAGATCCCACATACAAGTGAGATCATGCAGTATTTGTCTATATTTCCTTCTTTCTTGTGGCTGAATTTTATATACATATACACATACTCTTTCTATACACATACACACAGTATATATATATATATATATATATATATATATATATACACACACATGTATATACACACACTGTATTTTTGTTTTTCTGGTCTCTCATTTATTTTTGCTCTGATCTTTGTTATTTCCTTTCTTCTAATTTGGGCTTAATTTGTTATTTTATAGCTCATCAAATTGTAGGTTTTTTACTTGAGGTCTAGCAAAATGTGAAGATGTACATAGCAGAGGAATTAATGGTGGTTGGTGGGCAGGGAAGAAGGGTCCACGTGTTCTTTATTCATCTACTTTATAATTCGTAGAGAAAAAGCTAATTTCATATTAATTAAAAATCCTTAATAAATTGACTTTGAAAGAGAAAAACATTATGTAAGAAACAAGGAGACAAGCATATAGATGACATAATTTTGTACATCACTTTTCACATACATTGAACTTAACTCGTGTACCACTGATGGGGTACACCTAAAAATGCTTGCAGGTTCTGCACCTCCCCATGGCGAGTGCTGGTGAAGGTCTGCTCTCTTGCCAGCTGAGTGAATGTGTGATGGACGGGAGACAGGACACAGCGAACCTGCGTGAGAAACGCCCACGGATATACCAGAATGCACACCTCCAAGCCCATCAGACTTGGCCCTTGACAAGTATTTATTTTCCTCCTCTCCCTCTCTCCCCCTTCCACACACCTCACCAACATTTTCATCACAGTGTATGTCTGGTCCCTGAGTGGAATATGAAAGCCTGGAGAGAGAAGACAATTGGAGTTTTCTTGAAATGCTTGTTACATGCCTCTTCACAAACCACAGAGTGGGTTTCTGAGCTGAAGAATACCTGCTCCGGCTCCATCATTTTTATTGTGCTTAAATACAGGTACACACTCCCTCATCGTTTTTTTTTTTGGAACAGATTCAGAAAACACTACATTTTTCTCTTATCTTTGTATATCTATATAATTGAGACACTTCATATCTTTATCTTAATATGACACAGGAAGAAATAAAATATTTCTATGCAGGTTTTTGTACTGGTCCTTTCTCTCCAATTCTGATTTAGAACTATACACCAGGAGTAAGAGTCAAGAGAAGGTAGAAATCCTCACCAAGTCAAGGAAGACTTCCCAGACCAAAGTTAGTCATAAGTAATGGATACATAACAAAGAAGTTCTTAAAATTCAACATCACAAAACAATGTGTCTAAGAATGGTCTAATCTGTCCAAAATGCTTATGGACCAGTCTTATTTCAGACCTATTATTGTAGGCAAATCACTGCTGATAGTTACCTTGGATGCAGTGAGAGTGGTGGACCTGTCTGAGCTGAGACCACATTTCAGAGGCAGGTGGGACTGATAATTTGGGGCTGGACCAGGTCACCTCAGGATTGGCAAAGGTGCCAGTACTCTCCTGACACAAAGATGCACCTTTTAATTGATCATTTTCCTATGGGGGGCTGGGGGCATACTGTACCTCCAGACCAAACAGACACTTCCAAGTGCTTGCAGCTGAAACAGGAGATGAAAGCTATTTTCCATTCTTAGGGTAAGGATTATTCAGTTGTCATGCTGACCGGGAACCTCTTTCAGCCAAGAAACATGCATTAGGTAAGAACAGCTTTGGAGGCATGGCCAAGCACTGGGGATTTATTCTGACTGTCCATGAATAATGCAATTTCAAAATTCTAACGTGGTCCCTTTATAAACCTGAGTAAGAGCTGGCCAAGTACTGAAACAGCAGAAAGCAGCACAAGTGCCTACAGAACACAGTCAGCTCTTTGGTGTGTACTGTGGATGGACTCGCTTACAGAATTTGTTTGAGGCATGTAATATATTTTATCTGATCTCAACATTGTGTTGGGTACTTAAGATTCAACTATAAACAGCACATTAATTCTGCCGTACAGATACTTACACTGTACTTATCTTGGAGGAAGACTGAGCTCTCTGCAGGTTTTTATACTAGTCCTTTATTCCCACAATTCTTTATCTTCCTTTAAACTTTGGCAAAATTTTTGTTGAATGTGTCAATCTGGCTCAGTCTTGATAAGAGCAAATGGGAAGAGACTTGTTATAATTGGTTTAATATCTCAAAGTCCCCAGAACCCTCCTGAGATCTAGCATGACCTCCAAATTAAATCAAGGAATCCCAAAGGGTTAAAATTCAGGGGCTTAAAATTCAGAGGGAGCACCTGACAGTGTGGCCCCCTCCCTGAGAGAAGATAACATGGACATCATGCTCTGTGCCCAGAACTCCGTGCAGACGTCTCAGACGCTGATTTCTCTCTTCTCTGCTCGGGAACAGTGACAGTGCTGGCCTAATGAAGACATTCTCAAAATGCAACAGTGAATTTGAGAGGTGGTGACTTGATGCTGAACTCTTTTTCTAAAAATAAGGGACAATAAATCTGGATGTAGGAAATACAGATAAAACACTATGCAGAGAGTTCAAATTCTGAAAGGTGAGGTCCTCCGAAAAAAATGGTGATTTAAAGTTCACGGAAAAACAGATTCCTAGATTTTATAAATTAGGGCAATTTATCTTGGTGGGTCAATAATCTCAGCACAAAGAAGAGTCTTTTTAATTCAGTTCTCCCCAGTGACTGTAAGGTGATGGTTCAGAAAGCTTAACCATTCTTAGAGGGAGAGTACAACTCAGTACAGCCTTTCTTCACTTGAATTCTTCCTAAGGGTACCTCGGGTGATGAGCATTTCCACACACTACTTCTTTACTTCTTTAAATGATGACAACTAATTTCTCTAATCTCTGACTATAAATTCTTTCTACCAGAAAAACCCAAACTGCTAATTGCCCTTATGTTTTTTTTCTTCTCATACTTAAAGCATTAGTTAAGAACAACATATGCTTTGTCAACCAGCTAGTCTAATGACTCACTAAACACACGTTAGAAATTATGTTAACTGCTAGTGCCTCAAAGATTGGTAACATACATTTCTTCTCCAGTCCAATATAGAGGAAAAACATATAAACAAATATTCAGAACCTAGTGTAAATGATTTAGAACTATATACCAGGCCTAAGAGACAAGAGAAGGTAGAAACACCGACTGTATCGGGGAAGACTTCCCCGACCTGAGCTGAGTCACAAGTAATGGATGCACAGCAGGTCAGAGACGAGTGTGTGCCGTGCAGGGGAGGCAGCTGAAGGATGAAGAGAGCAGACACAGCATGTATTCTGGGCAAAGGAAGTGTACATTTAAAGACAGTACTTCTAAAAGGCTGGAACTCAGGTTTCATTATTGAGAGTATTAAGCACTATGGTTAACATGTAAATACAATATTTAGGTGCCAGGATAAGAGAAGTGGAGAGTGCTACGGGAGCATGGACAAGGAGAGGCAAGCTTCCTAAAGGAGGGTGTCAGAACAGCTTTGTGGGGGACAGTGACACCCCCAAAGAGATCTCCAGTGATGTGCAGTACCACCCATCCAAGTCCCATGCTGGAAACCAGGTCACCAGGTCTGGCTCATCCAGTTCCTGACTCAGTAATCTAAAATACCCCACAAATGAACATTTCAGCATGGCAATACCCTGATTAATGACTGCTGTAGTGACAACATCCCACTTTATAAGTATCATTTACAAGGACTTTTGAGATGGGGCTCTGTTTGCTTTCCCAGACTCGTCTCTGCCAGTATGTTCCCTAGACCCCACGGTCCTGCGTACGAGTTCTTCTGGTTCCTCAGACGTGCCGTGTTCTCCTGCCTCTGCCTGGAACCAGTCCATTACTGCAGAAAGCAAGGTTTCTCTTGTCTAGTTCCCACTTATCCTTCAGTTTCTTACTTAGATGCTGTTTCTTCCACAAAGGAGAGCCTGACTCCCAAGTGCACGTCAGAGCCTCCCCTAATGCTCCCACCTGCCCTCCCGGCCCACTGCCAGCTTCTGTCTTAATGCACAGCCCGATCCAACCAGCCTCTGAGAAACAGGCCACCCCTGGCTTCTGCACCCTGTATTTCTAGCTGCAAACAAAACATGGCTCACCAGAGGGGCTCAATAAATATTTGTTAAATGATGGACAAAATGTGAAACATTTAGCATCAAAAATATATTATTAAATATAAGCTTCCAAGTGCAAGTGTTAATAAGAACGTCCAATATGAATATTAAACAGTAAATTAATTCCCCATCTACTTTCTCACTCTAAGTTTCTATATGACTTGGGATCATTATAGATTAATGAATGAATGTTTCATTAAGAAGCCACTGTCACTTCCCTATGGTTAATGTCTAAAGTGATCATGCTTTATATTTAAGGCAAACACCTGGGATCAGTCCTTCCCAATTTAGACACCCTTTAATTATGTTTATCAAACTTGTGTGAAACATTATGAAGTAGGCATTATCTCCACTTTTCAAAAAGGGAAGTGCCAGGAAAGCTCAGTCACGCCCATTCTCTGTGTCCTTGGGTAATAATCCTTTTGCAGGAGGTGCACACATAATTCTATTTCCGTTTTGCTTTGAGCATTTAGCTCTGAAACCCACCGGTCGGTAACCTTCTTAAGGACAAGTGTTGAAGTATGTGATGATCTTCTGGTGTTCAGCGATGTTTCCCAGTGCTCTGAAAGCTGTGTGTGCAAGTGTGTGGCGCAGGGCACATAGTGAATGTGCCTTATCACAGGCGATTCTCTATTCATGTTACTGCCTCACTCCGAGCGCTGGCTTTCAGACCAGAGATTCCGTTTTATTCACCTCCGCATTTTCAGAGCCCAGCATGATATGCGGCACATAGTAGGTCCTCAGGGTATGCCTTTTTTGATGAAATAAGTGGATTTCCTTAAAGTGAATTAGAAAAGCATACTAAAATGCAAATGGCATTACATCTTCCCCTGCTGAAAGATCCTTTCCTTATTCCTTTTCCCCTATAGGGAGAAGTCCAAACCCTCCGGCAGGCGTTTGAGACGCTTTGTGACCTGGCTCGTGCCCTCTGGTCCTGAGCTCCCCACCAGAAATTAAAAGATATCCCAATGTCCTTCCTTCCCTCTTCTGGCTGGAAACTGTTTTTCTTTTAAAACCTAGGTAAGATGAGAAAATTTCAGGAAATTGTTCCTGGCCCCTCCACCCCAAACCCCACTCGCACCCCTCCTCTCCGGAAGACGCACCGCCCCCTGTACCCAGGGCGCATCCTGGTCCACGTGTCCACACGCGGCAGACGGTGTGTTGGAGGCGTTCAGCGTCTCCCGGTTCCTTACGTCCCGAGAGCTCCGACCTCTGCTTTTCCATCTCCGCACTCCCGGCGCTTGGTACATAATCGGTGTGCAAAGCCACTGGCTGAATTCAGTTGAAGAGTCCATGTTAAGACACTGGGTTAAAACGTCCCTTAGACTCACAGTTCCTCTGTGTGACTATACTATCACTCTAACCAAATGTAATTTTAAAAGTCAGGAAAACCCACTGAGCCCTTTTACCATACGCGGCTTTTTCTGGGGAAGCCGCCCTGATTCAGCCCCAGTTCTCTGAGATGTGCCTCGGCCCGGCCCTCGGCTGAAGGGCCCTCCGGGCGGCCTGCAGGGACCCCCGGGCCCGAGGCTCCCTTGCCTCTCCCACCCTCCACCGACCGAAGGGCTCCATCACCTCCCTTTCTCACACCCTGGGTGGGGCCGTGCCCGGTTCTGGGGGGGTTCTGGCCGTCAGCTTCATCTCTGCCCCCCTGGCTGTTTTCTGTTCCTTCACCACAGGAACAGGCCAGCCTGCGGGCGGGCAGCTCCCGCGACACTCGCAGGTGACGGTCCCGGCTGACACTCGCAGGTGACGCTCGCAGTGACGCTCGCAGGTGACGGTCCCGGCTGACACTCGCAGGTGACGCTCGC
>JAQQAC010015530.1:940008-956272 GCA_029783875.1 Phataginus tricuspis | reverse complement strand
GGTGACGCTCGCAGGTGACGGTCCCGGCTGACACTCGCAGGTGACGCTCGCGGTGACGCTCGCAGGTGACGGTCCCGGCTGACACTCGCAGGTGACGCTCGCAGGTGACGCTCGCAGGTGACGGTCCCGGCTGACACTCGCAGGTGACGCTCGCAGGTGACGCTCGCAGGTGACGGTCCCGGCTGACACTCGCAGGTGATGCTCGCGGTGACGCTCGCAGGTGACGCTCCCAGGTGACGCTTGCGGTGACGCTGCCTCCTGCCGCCCGCCCCCCTCCCCAGCCTGCCGACGGGCCCTGGCGCCGCCCCCAGGGAAGGCTCTCTCCCGCATCCTGGAACCGGTCCCCGTAGCGCCGCAACCTCCGCCTCCTGCCCGAGGCACCTGCTCACCGCCGCCCCGCCGTCGCCTCCACGGACTCCCATCGCAGGGGCGCGGCAGCCCGCCGGGGCTGGAGGGCGGCCCCGGGGTCACTGTGCGCCCTCGGCCCGTCCAGACCCTGGTCATCTGCCCCCGGACCGCTCTGGTGCCTTCCGGCCTCGCCGACCGCGTCCTCCTCTTCCCCCACCCCCTCAGCCTCTCTGAGGACGAATGACTTCCTTGCTCTCTGGGTTCAAATAAACGCTTTCCTCCATGGGACCGTCTTCAATCCCCTACTTTGTGTTTTCACGGAACATTTTTGCACAGAAGGGCTGACATGTATTCTTGCCTTTTGTTTCTGTTCATGTGGTAGTTCGTTCAGAGGCAGTCCTGGAGCCCCCCGAGTCCTTGGTGGGGCGCCCCACCTGCACGGGGCTGAGGACAGCCGATGACTCAGACGATTCTCAGCCAAAGGTCATGCCCCCAAGTAACACCGGTGGGCCGCATTATTGCAGCATCGTGGGGGCATCGCTGGTGACAAGCTTAACCTCTAGAATAGTTTAATAAAAATGTATAAGTGAACATCACAGGTTAATTTTCATTTTTAAAGACTTGTCTTAAGCGGGGGAAGGATGAACTGGGGAGCCCAGAGGACCTTTAAGGGCAGCGGAGGCAGGCCGATGGACACGCCACCGACATTCTTCCGGATCCATGGAATGTGTGATCCCAAGAGTGAGCCCAAGGCGAACCACGGCTCTCAGCTGCGGCTGGGTCAGTGTGCGCTCCTCAGCTGCGGCAGATGCACCACCTCGGTGAGGACACGGATGACGGGGGAAGTTACGCGCGTATGTGGGCAAAAATATACGGGAAGTCTCTGTACCCTTCTCTTAATTCTGCTGTGAACTTAAAACCGCTCTAAAAAAATTAAGGCTTAACCAAAGTGAAGCTAGTAAAAAAAAAAAACCCACTTAATTTTCTTTATATTGAGTTTGCACATTTCAGACTCAAAACCCAAGACCTCATATAAATCCCCACATATTTCATTTACCTGCCTGTTAAGGTGCTGTCCTCCTCGGTCACCTTATTTGGAACTCACCTTATTTGAGCTACTGCTTTTTGTTCCTAATTCAAATATATTTGACATATAACATTGCACAAATTTAAGGTGTATAGCATGTTAATTTGATACATTTATATCTAGTAATATGATTGCCATTGTACTAATAATTAGCACTTCCAAAATGCGACATAATTATTTTATTTTAGTGGTTGTAATAATTAAGATCTAGTCTCTTAGCAAATTTGATTATTATAATACAACACTGTTGTCTATATGCACTGTACTGTAATGTGCATTAGATCTCTAGGGCTTTCTGCCTGCTGCAAGTGTGCACCCTTAACCACCTGTCCTATCTCCCCACCACTCATTCCTCGGTTGCCACCATTTTCATCCACTGATGGCCATTTTTAGGTTGTCCCATATCCTGGCTATTGTGAATCGATGCAGCTGTCCCTTCAATATCCTGTTTCATTTCCTTTGGATATCTACCCAGAAGTGTAATTGCTGGATCACGTGGTAGTTCTATTTTTAATTTTTTGAGGAAGCTCCACATTGTTTTCCATAATGGCTGAGCAGTTTACATTACAACAGTGAACAAGGGTTCTCTCTTCTCCACACCCACCACTATTATCTTTTCCTTCTTGATGACAGACATTCTAGCATATGTGAGGGGATATCTCACCGAGGGTTTGATTTGCATTTCCCTAGGGATTAGCAATGTTGAACATCTTTCAAGCACCTGTTGGCCACTTGGGTGACTTCTTTGGAAAAATATCTATTAGTTCCTCTGCCCAATTCTTAGTCTGATTGTTTGTTTTTTTGTTATGGAGTTGTATAAGTTCTTTACATATTTTGGATCTTAACCCTTTATCCCATATACAGCTTGCAAAGTTTGTCTCCCGTTCTGCAGGCTGCCTGTTCATTTTGATTGTCCCTTGCTGTGTAGAAGCTTTTCATTTGGATGTTGTCCCACTTACTGATTTTTGCTTTTGCTGTTTGTGCTTTCAGTGTCAGATGCAGTTGAGTCCCTGTTCATGCTGAAATATTCAAAGGAGAATCTCTGGCCCAGAGAAATAAGACTTTATACAGATTATCTGGAATAGGACATATTCACATTATGAGAAGGTGGGTGGAATAAGATCAATTCAAAGTATTCCCACATCACTGCATCTTTTCAGTTCAACAAACGTTCTTTAGGAGGCAAGCCTCACGCATGCAGATCGCTTCAGCGTAGCCCACAGCCCACAGCCCACCACGTGCCTCCGTGTCCTCAACTCCTCATGGGTCTTTCCCGAAGAAGGGGTTTGGGGAAGTTGTTTTTTTTTCTGCTTTGTTTGTTTCCTAGCTGAGGTGTTCAAGATAGATGTCACAAAAGAAGTGACATTTGAATTGGAGAGATGCCAACAAGGTCAGGAAAGACTTCAGCACGCAAAGCCTGTAAGGTGCCCTGGGACCATTTCCATGAGCACATGTTATATGTTTACAGAAATAGGTCTTAAGATAAATGCCTATAAAATGCCTTTGGGAATGTATTACATATTCCAGATTCTTGGAAAACAGATACAGCTAACAGAAAATAAGGAAGGAAAAAAGGACAAAGGGAGGAAGAAAAGTAGTATTTACTAGTTGAAATAAATTATGATGCTTCTCCAAATTGCCAATTTCAGTAAGTAACTTGTAGGCCGTTAAAAACGAATATTCAACTTTTCAAGTATTTATGACTTGAGAACATTTTTGCAAGGTTCAGCTAAGCCCCCAGTTCTGGAGCCAATATCAATCCCATTTATCACGCACGTCTATGTAGAATGTACACAGTCATCAAATCTTCACAATTGCCTATAGGTCAAGTAATAATATCTCCATTTTACTGATGAAGCATCCACGCTCAAAAGGTAAAGATCTGCTCTATGTCATAGGGCTGGTAAGTGTGGCTTCTGGGTCAGGGAATAACTCTGAGCCGTAAAACAGCAGCTAGGACACAGTAAGTCAGATTTGCTGTTACTTATTTTCAGGCCCCACCACATGATCTCGATTCATATTGTGGCGTTGAAATGTGGGCCAAATGGTTTGGGATTTAAATCCAAATTCGATGAATTCTGAGTGTAGCCATCTCTGGAATGTCTTTGGGTATCAGCTGCCCCAACTGCAAAAATGGGAAAGAGCCTAATTCTGGTGGATCTTCATGGGGATTACATAGCTTAGCTCTTGGAACAGTGCCCGGCACACAGTGAGAATGCCGTAAATGGACGTTTCATTATTTCTAGCACCCAAGTTATGATTTAATTCTTTTTTTTTAACTCTGTCGTCCAAGTTAACTTCCTTTCCAAAGGAAGGATCTCATTTCAAAAATATTTTAAAAATTCTAATAACAAGGCTACAAATAATTGCTTTTAGGGATATCTTTTAAGAGTCATCAAATAGTTAATATTAGTGAAAGTGATATAAATTATTATTTTGTGACAAATGAGAAGTATAGATTTCTGTCTCTGGTATTAATTTTTCTTCTTCTTTCCCCAAATTTGAGTCAATAGCAAAATGTTTCAGTGAGTCCTGGTAATACCAATTATTTTGAGATATGTATGAATCACTTATGTGTATTTTAATTATAGTTCTTTCTCTTAGATTTCCTCTACCATTCTCAAGACACCTATAGGCCAAATTATATTTTTAATCATTTGATCTTATTACAAATGATAGACTGTAAATGTAAAACATACATATATAGACAAAAAGCCCACCAAAAAGCCCAGAAAACATGGGACACACACACAAAAACCAAAAAATGATTTCTTTTTGAGCTATTGATGAACTATCAAATAAAGACAAAAATTGGTTGATTTTCTTCATTTTGTATTTTGGTCAAACATACGGCCTATGACTCTAACCAGATTACTTATCAATGCAGAACATCAGTGGCTGGAGGACCAGGTGAGATTTTTGTTTTGACCCAGCTAAACTCTCACGTGTTTGAAAAGGAACTCAAAATGCATATTTTGCTGCACATGGGGAATTAAAATCAACTACACGTTGCACATCTCAGGGTAGACATTATAGAGGCCCTCCACTCTCTCCCTCCTCCTGAGGTGACAGATGGCAGATGAGCTCAACGCGGGTGCGCACACACATAGCAGGCTCTCAGCAGCCGTGGTCCTTCCCATCCTCTGGCTGAACATACATATTCACAACGATGACCATGACGCATGACCCTGAAGGATGCTGACGGGTGTGAGGAGCCGCGTGTGTGAGCCTCAGTTCTGTCACTCCCAAAATGAAGCAGTTCCTGATCTTAACGTGTCATCCATTGTGTAGTTAATGGAATAGTGCTTTGTAAATAGCAAGGCAGGCATTTTTCACAGAAGCATTAGACACATTTAAATTTAGATCGCAAACATGATAGGCACTATAAAAATCATATCATACTACATCCTTCTTGTATATCTTTTGATTAAAAAAATCTACCAGGCTGAAGAAAATATATGTCTAATAATGAGCAGAACTTAAGTCCATGTAATATAAAATATACTAGTATTTACATGTGTGTGTATAATACATATAGCTATGTATATTATATATGTAATATACTGTAAATATGTATGTTACAAATATATATTTATATATAACATATTGGAAATATTATATATATATTATTGGTTGTCAGTAAAATGTAAGTTTAAAATTTGCCCTGGAGCTTTTCAAAGACTCACTCTAACTAAACCATCCCTTTGTCTGGCTTTTATGCTCTAAAGCAATAAATGGCTATTTTACAGATATGCTCAATTTCCAATAGATAGAGATTATATATTACTTTCATTTAGTAAAATATTCATATAAAGGAGCAAAAGAAATATTTGTATAAGAAATGCCACTGCAGGCTCATCCAGGAACCGTGCACTGATTGTGTTAGATCTCTGCCGCTCTGGAAAGCTGGCCCGCCACAGCCACCATACCATCCACAGAGATTACAAGTGTCACACAGCATTAGTCAGTGTGGTTGTAGCAAGACGTACATGGGCTTCAGAATCAAGAGACCCGGGTTCAATACCTGGCTCTGTCACCTACCCAGCTGTATAGTTAATGTGAGCCAAAAAGCTTAACATCCACGACGTATATTGTCTTTATGTTTAAATGAGGCTGATGATTACACTTGTTCTCCTTAATACACTGAGTGGGTTTGAGTTATGAAACCATTATACAGTGCTCATCATTATTAGAGTTGAGATGACACCCCAATATCAGGCCTGATACATACTTTACCCTGTGGCTATTAGCTTTCTTCAAACCCTCCATCCATACCCAGCCAAGCTCCCAGTTCTGTCCATTCAACATCCTAAGTGTATCTTGAATCTACACTCTCCTTCCATCCCTACGACACCTAGACACCTAGCGAAGGCAGGGTCTCACCCGCTCGTAGTATCCTCCCTTTTATGCCACTTAGAGTCACCTTGTAACAAAACACGCCACAATGACTGACCCCAAAACCCAGACTGACGATAAGTTTTCCTATCCCAAATCCTAAAGTGATTCCCTGTTAACAAAGTTCAACTTTTAAACGGGTACTCACAGCCTACTGCAGTCTAACACCCTGGACTACTTCTCCAAATTCTCTCTTACCACTCCCAGACCCCACATTTGAGGCCTTACCTTAAAGCTCTGTTCATTAAGAATATGCCCCACTCCCCTTTGCCAAGTGGCCATCTGCTACTTAGCCACTAAGAATTTACTCAGGGACTTTCCAAGGCATGCTTAGTGAGCCTAGAAGGCTCCACCACACGCACATCACTTTCCATGTCATCATGCACTCATTTACTTATTGTCTCTCTTTCTGGCAAAAATGTGAGTTCTTCATGACAGAGACCTTGTCCTCTCACCTAGCACCCAGGACAGTGCCGAGCGCATAACAGGCATACAGCTGAATATATACTATGGTTTCCACCCCAAGCAAGAGCTGGCCCTAAAACCTCTATGTAACACCAAGAAGCTAGACAATAAAAATCATCAAATTAAACCAGTAGTGAGCTAGTATATCCACCTGACAATGAGCAAGATAATATTGCTCCAAAAGTGAATCCAGTGTTCCTCTGTTTTAAAAGGCAATGTCATTATACCTAAATATTTCAGAGATACTTTGAAAATATATGCTGCTTTTATTCACCATATCTAAATAAGATTGCATAGAAGAAATGGTAATTATGTAGATATTTTACAAACTTTAACTTGAATGGTATTATCTTTTCAGGTAAAAATTTAAAGGAAATATTAAAGGGAGGCAGTGCTGATGGACAGGTGAGCACTGAGCCGCTAGCGCCAAGTCCACCTGGTGGCCTTGGGGTGCAGCAACTACTGACCCAAAGCTCCCCGCAGGTGGGTTCCGATGGTTAGGAGAAGCCCCCCCACACTTCCAGATGCAGCCGCCCCACGACCGAGCCCATGCAGCTTGCCTACTGGCCTCTCAGCTGTCTCCAGCCCAGCATCCCCCTACCTGCTGATGCCTTCACTGCTTCGAATCCACTCTCAGCATCAACTTTCCCAACCATCATCCAAGCTTAGACCAAGTCACTCCACCCAGATGGCTCCACTGGACCACATAACAATTCTGAAATGCCCCACACTTCGGCTTCTGAAATACCTCCTTTTCTCCCCTGCTTGCCTGCAGGCTCTCCTGTGGTCCTTTTTCATCCATAAACTTATTTTAGGCCCCTTGTCCCAGATAGGCTGATACCCTGCGGCATGATGTAGTGACGCTCCTCTCTCCCAGTCCGGCTCTTCTGAGGGCTTCTCATCAACACAACAGCGTCAGGCAGCTTCTGCTTGAAACCCATCAGCAGTTCCTCTCCCCACCCTGGACACTTACTCTGAGCCGGCCCACTTGCCCCCACCACCTGTTAGAGCGCCCGGGGGTTCTGTGCACACACCACAAGCTTCACATGTCAGAAACCGCTTCTTCCAATGTTTTTCATTCTGAAACTTGCAACCATCCACTCAGGTACCAAGCCAACAATCCTGGAGTAATTCGAGAATGTTCCCTGCCTCACTTCCTACATTTGCAAAAACTTTATTTCTTTAAATATTTGCAAACTACTATGTACCAGATGTGAAGCCAGGTGTAGACGCACTGCAATAAGTGAGGCGGACGTTAATATGCGCACAGAATCTCCCCCTGAATAGGAAGCACAGAGGGAAAGAGGCTGCTCACACTGTGTCTGCAGGAAAGACATTCCCAGGGGCTTGGCCGTGGACAAGCTGTGGCACTACATATGGTGGCCCTAAATGCACAATGTCCAGAGAACAAAGCAACACGTCCATCACACTTTCTCACTGATTTATCTCTGTGCCATAGTCTTCCTGGATGGCCACCACAGCTCTCACCAGGTTTCTGTTTCCCCTAGTCCCTATCCTATTCACCCACTAAAAGGTTATCAGAATAATCTTCCTAAAATTCTAAGCTGACCATAATCTTATCGTGTCAACAACCTCTGCCTAGGACACAACCTGGAGTCCTCTGATGGCCTACAAAGACTTTATTGATGGAGGCTCTTACCCTCCCCTCCTCCCGCAGATGCTCTCCTGAGGCCGTGCTCTGCTCCATGCCAAGCGGGCTCTTTCGTGGCTCTGCCTCAAAGTGTGCTCTGCTGTGGCTGATCCTCCCCATCTGGACACCACTGCTTGCCCTTCACCCTCACCCCTGCATCAGTCTCTCTATAACGTTGTCCTTAAGAATCACGACAGTCCATGGGCGCCTCCTCTGTCCCCTCATCCCACCCTGCTCTATGCCCGGCTTATCCCTTACAGAGCCAGGCCACTTCACAGGCTCACGTCTCTCTCCTGCTAGATGATAAGCTTTTGAGGCTCGAGACCCTGCTTTGTACCTTTCTGTGTTTTTGCTTCCTACAATAGTGCCCTGCATGTCGGAAGCCCTAGGTAAATATTTGGTGAATTAAATTAATTGCTGGCAAATAGTCCATCTTGCCTAACATACCAGTTCTTCCTCAAATACCATGTTAGGAAGTCAGAGCTCTGAAGGAACAGTTCCCCACCCTATGAGACCAGCTCATTTTCCCTGTCTGCATTCCAGGCTCTTCACAATGTCTAACATGAAACCTCTTCTGAAAAAAATGGTAATATCACATTTGCTCCAAAGTTTGAGTCACATTCTCTAGGAAGCCCTCTTTTTCACTTTAACAGAAATGTTTTTTTCTTGCTTTGAACTCTCAGTGTTTTAACACAGGAGCAGGCATTTGCCTACACTTTCACGAAGAGCCTTTTCTGTGTGTACGTCCCCTCTTCACCAAAGCTGTTTATGGAGGGCCTTAGCCTCGTGAATAGACTCTGTCTCCGAGTTGTCTGCACTACCTACTCCACTGGGGCGGGTGATGGGGACGCAGTTTGTCCTTTCAAAGGATAAATAGAGTCCCTCTGAATTCTGCTCCCAACACGTGAACAAAACTGTTCTCATGAATTCAATTATTTTATATTTTCATCTTATTTGATACCTCAGCACTGTCCATCAGAATCAAGCAATCAATCAATCGACCAATCTCTCTCGCCGACTCACTCCTCCTTCCAGTTCCTCAGGGGTGTCTTCACCCCAGGCCCATTTCTCCTCCTACTCCTCACAATCTGGGCTTTCATAACTCCACTTTACTAGGAGCAGAAAAGTACCTTCATTCTGCTTAATGTATACAAGAATGTGTTCTAATTAGCACAGTTCCTATATTAATACTGAACAAAAGGATAAAGAAGAGAAGAGAAAACCTTTGGATAAGTTTAGAAAAATATTCAACAGATAACTAGCATAAAAAAGATGTTTCATGATTAAGTTTTATAAAGATAGGATCATATGGATGGCAGGGAAACTGAAGGGTTATTTTGTTCTGTAAAACGTTAACACAGTGGTTTAGACAATGTTAGTGGATATGAAATCACTGCGTTTGTGTGCTTTGGCTTTAAACCACTGAAGAGAAAATTTGCAAAAGTTGTAGCAGCCTCCCTCAGGCAGAAGTGCCTAAGTATTTGATAATGTCTAGTGACTCACTTAACGGAGGGTAAATCAACACACCCTCAGGCAAGCCAGTGGATTTAAATAGAATCAATTTAGGAAGCAAAGTGCTTCAGCAAATTTCAGAATTAATCCAGATGAAGATATTACGTTTTTAGAACCTATGTCAAAAAACAAGTTCAATAACAGTAATGTAGAAGTCAGGGTGGGGGGAGGGAATCAAAATGTACAGTTCATAAAAATCCTTATGTGTCCAAAAGTTATCCTCAAAGATTATAGAGCAGAGTCACCAGCATGCATTATTTCAAACTGGTAGAAATAAAAGCTCAATTAAAAAAAAATAAATCACTTGGGAAAGGGAGGACTAATTTATTCTCATATAAAGAATCTATAGAGATTCATACACTGTGTCTGAAACACATTACTGTCTTCTATAATACAGTTTATGATAAATTACAGTTTATGATAAATTAGCTTTTTAATGTGCACGTTTCATCTAGAACACTGTCACATTTCTCCTGTGGAGGTGGAATAAATTACTGCCTGAAGTCCCCAGGTCTCTAAAGCAAACTCAAGAATTTAACTGAAACTTTTTTACCAGATACACCTATGCAATATAGGAGAAACCAGATAGTGACTCCTTCCTAGTCCAGAACTGTGTTCTGAGAGCTAAACTTTCCCATCTGAGCTCATCAAACTGCCAGAGACATAAGATCATATGAACGAGACACTAAATCAAGTGCTCCCATGTGTAAGACGTGCCAGCACCTTTAACCGAGACACGGTCCATTCTGCTGTTATTTTTGACATTATTGCTTATATTGTGTGGACATACGACACCTATGGTTATAAGTCTCTTGGTTATGAATTACTGGGATTTGATTGAAATACTTTTAGTGACAATAATCTTCATCTCTGTATAAATATACATTTCTTTGTAACCTTCATGACCAACTTAAAAATGCTCCACAAACTGCAACATGGCCTTACCTTGCTTCCATTTTCTCTCGCCTCTTGTTCCATCTTGAGGTCGGAAATTAGCAGATTCTTATATTTGTTTCTTCCATGACTGCTGTGGTCATCTGTTCTGTACTCTGAAGTCAGCGCTGCTGAGAGGGGACTGTCGCTCCGGTTCAGTGGCTGCTCGTCCTGCTCCAGCCCGTCTCTGCCGTCTCCAGCGGGGTCGCCCGTCTCCCTGCCGTGTGCTCCCCCAGGAGCCCCTGAACTGGGCCCCAGAGTCTCATTGCCATTGAAGCTCTCAGCAGCAGAATCATCTGTCGCAAAGAAAAATTTATATTTTGGTTTTAATTAATGTGCTGTTCAGTTTCTACTTGGCTGTTCAGTTCCTCTTCTTTGGGTGGCACTGAGCTAATTTTGCAAATAATACGGCAATAAACGTTGTTTTGAATCTAGTGGGCACATTCAGACAAAAGAAGAAGATAAAATAGAGAAAACAGCTCCATCTCAAATGCAACCTCAAAAGTAAATTTAAACAAAGAGAGTAACGTAATTGTCAACTATTTTGCGAACAGCTCTTGTTTTCCATGAGAATATGTAGCTTGGGCAAAATTCTCTGATAGAAGAATTACCTCCTTCTAGTGAAGTGCACACTGGGTCAAGCTTTATTACTACTCAACATGCATCAAAAACATTAAAAGGGCTTATAATTTGCTTCAGTTGTGCTTTTGGGACTCCTAAGTCTAAGGAGTTTAATCACTGTGTGCATCTCTGTGCAGGTAAAAAGACATTTTTATACATTTATACCAAAAGCATTTATACCAGTGTTGCTTATAATAATAAAAATTTAGAAGTGACCTAAGTCACCAAAAATAGAAGATTGGCTTAACACCTGTTGGAATGGTTAGAATATTCTGGATTTATTCAATCTTCTATTTTAAAGATACGGGAAAATCTGAGTCATGAAGCAGGAAAAGGAAAAGCTAGCCACAGAGCATGGTCAGTAAGATCCCACTTTGGTAGCAGAACCCACATAAACACAGGGGGAAAAGACTGAAAAGATGTAGTCTAAAATGTTTACACTGATTTCTTCTTAACTGTATGAGACTAGAGTTTCTTATATTCTTTATTACCAACTATATACACTTTTCAGATAACAAGGATGAGATAACTGGAGATAAACAGAACAGGAAACAAGGGCAAGAAGCAGAGTTCGCCCACATTTTCTGGCTTTAAAATAAATAATAAGCTCATTTAGAACAAATTTCTTGAGACCAAGAAACAAATTTACATTAAATGCAAAATCTTTTTCCCTTAATTTCGTCCTTACATATGTAAGAATCTGCAGTTAATTTTAAAGGCTTGTGAAGAATGAATTTGTAAAATTGTTTCCTTTAGTTAAGGGCTGCTGATAAAAACATAAATAAGAATGAGCAATAGTAATAATATTCAGTGTTTGTGGGTTTTTTCCTTAGTTTCTGAATATTATCAAGTATGCTTTATTTTTTGTAGCATGGAATGAAACAGTTAATGCCTTCTAATCAAGTACATTCATGGAAGTAATATTTGAATTCTGAAGGAGTAGTGTAAGTCACCAGTTCACTCATTTATTCAACATTTCCTGTGTGCCTACACTTAGCCAAAAGGGGGTTACGTTTGGTCCACAGAGACTTCGCCTTCAATGTGTTTACAGAAAAGTAAGCAAGCAACTAAAATGCAGAGCAAAAAGGCTATGATCTAGAACACGGGATAAAGACATCACAGTTTTCTTAAAGAAGGTGGCGTGTGAGCAGAATCCCAAAAGTTGGGCAAGCCTTCACCAAGTGACGGAGCTGAGGGAAGGGCGCCCTCCGCCCAGAGGTCAGCGAGTACAGCGCCAGAGGGGGGCCTGTGCAGGGCCCGCGTAAGAAAGGAGATGAGCCCGGCGGGCCAAGGAGAGCGAGGAAGGAGAGACGTCTTCAGGGAGAACGAAGGTGCCTGTGAAGCATTAGGCATGTCAAAGAGCTTGGACTGCAGTGTCCGAGCAAACAGGAGCGATTTTAACTTATTGTGGGAAGTGATAGGAAAACAATTCTGTTCTAAAGAGATTCCTCTGACCCTCACGAGGAGAGCGGCACGCAGGTGACAGACTGGAGACCAGTTACAGGGTCGAGAAGTCAGAGAAGCCGGTGCGCTGAGAGCCCAGATGATGGGCAGTGCGGGGGGCCAAGGGCGAGAGCTGCCCGGCTCCGGGAGGGGGCCAGGCCTCAGGCTCCAGAGTGAAATGAAAACCAAAGGCATTAACTTTGATTTTCAGTAAAAGAACGTTTTAAACAGATTTTTAGAATTGTCTTATGAAAAGTTAAACATGTTCAAATGGCAAGATTCTACTATTAGATTACTCTTTCTACCCATTCAAGAAATGACTTCCCTGTGACAAGAAAACGTACATAAGAGAATTTAGGAAACTGGTCATAGATAATGTGACATATGTATATAAGTCCAATATGTATTACAGTTAAAAATTAAACATGCCAAGTCTTTCACTAATCTGAAATCATCATATATATCTGGTAAATAGTATTTTTCATTTTTCAGGTAAGAAAAACATTATCATTTATTAGGAGAATCTTTAATAAAAGTCATGTATTTATAATTGTAGCATAAAGTATACAATAAAGGAGAAAATATTTTTAGACAGAGTAGTTTACTCCAGATGTTACCAAGGTAACTAAATTCAACAGCTTTACATATTTCATTGCTGAGTAAATCAGTATGTTTTATGAAGAACAAATGAATGATTTACATATTTGTATAAACCATATATTCACATATTTTTATCACTTAAAACAGCAGAACCACCAATGAATGTCACATGTCACTATATTATAAATCAAAATTTTAAAAAGTTTTTGATGCCTGTGTTAGAAAAATTCAATATAAGTAAGTGAGCAGATACTAAACTGAAGATAGATCAACCATTTTTTATTGTCGGGTTTCTTGTAACCATGTTAATGGCTTTAATTCCCTCTTCCCTAAATATACTTTTCAGACTTTAAAATCACAAATCTCAGACGCCTGTTTATCAGTTTGCAGCAGCTTATCATGTTAAACGGGGAGCCTGCTTCCTTACCCGATGGGGTCTGCTCCATCCCGAGTGGCTGCTAGCGTGTGGGCACCGCGCTGCTCTCAGAGGGCACAGCGTCTGCAGTGCGGCCGTTATGGTCCCAGGCCCAGGCACCAGGGTTTCTCTGCAAGTGCAGTCTGGGCACCACCACACTGGGACCAAAGACCCTGAGGGGAAATGGCACCTGGAGCTGTGGGACCTGAGCACCCGGGGTACCTAGCAACAGAGGAGAATGTGGAGTGTGACGACAGGCAGTGTGGACACCTGGTGATGTCACGCGGGCAGGTGGACGCCTGGTGACGTCAGGAGGGCAGGTGGGCACCTGGTGACGTCAGGAGGGTAGGTGGGTGCCTGGCTCGCATGTTCTGAGATTGGTTTGGGCGGCAAGGATCCAGTGTTGTGCGGGGGGCCAGCCAGGCTGGCTCAGCCTCATCTACAAAGTGTAGTAACACTCACCCTAGTGGCCGGTCATTCACTTTCTTCTTTTTCCTTTGTGACCCCCAATTAGTAAAGGGAGAGCCAGCAATGAGTACAGACCCTAGAAATACTATTTTAAGTCATTCTGAATGTCTCCACCATCATTCTGTGTGAAGTAGCTTCATCAGCAGCAGAGTCGACGGCTGGCTCTCTGCGGGGAGGACTGACTGATCACAGCGTGCATGGAGGGTGTATTTAAATACACAGATACACATATATGTCTAAGAATGTGTATATCCATCTCTCTATAACCGTATGGGCTGTATACGTATTTGAAGCCTCCCAAAGCACCTGACCAACTTTCTTACTCAGCAGCTCTTCATTATGGCCTTTAGGCCAAGGGCCTTGGGCAAAAGGAATAGGAAAAAGTACGTATCATCCTCATTTTAAGATTAGCACTTGGAAATTTAGTCCTAAAATCCAGGTCAGATGCTTACAGGGTCCAAAAAACTTCTTGGTGTTTTCTCACAAACACACCACAGTCCTCCACGTCCCCCTCCGATGCCTCCTAAGAAAACTTCCCTTTTATATCTCACCATAAATCTAACTTTTAAATCCAAAATATAGATGCAAATAACCTTGATTCAAAATATTGGTACCTTAATATCCAAAAACGTAAGTTAAATTGAAAAATTCCTTCAAAATCTACTTGCAAAGCAGAGTTCAGGTGTGAATCCCTTTCCCACTGTGCCACTCCTGATTTGCGCCGGGTCTTCCCCCAGGCGAGAGCCCACGTGCACCTGCCACCCAGAAACCTCCCCACCCTTCTCGTTTCCCATCCTCAAACCCTTCTGGTGACCTTGCC
The DNA here is from genome assembly GCA_029783875.1 of Phataginus tricuspis. NCBI lineage: Eukaryota > Metazoa > Chordata > Mammalia > Pholidota > Manidae > Phataginus > Phataginus tricuspis. The sequence continues at coordinate 941,514 of JAQQAC010015530.1, read as the reverse complement.
AGTCCTCGGTTCCTACTCTACGTGTGCTCTGCAATACAGGTGTGAAGACTTAAGTAAACAGCTCTGCTCTGTCTTTTATCTTTATGCAAGATCTTCACTTGTGATTACAAAAGTCTCATACTTCCAAGTCCTCAACATTAAAGAATACTTAGAAAAGATAATAAAAAATGTAATCTTTTATTTTTGTTTGTATTTGCAAAGTATAATCTGGATTCTATGCTATTTTGTAATGCTACCTTAATCATGTACAAAGGAATGATGCTACACTTTGAAGTCAAAACATTCACACTGAGAAGTTTGCTGATGTCAATAAATACATCTGTGAATATTTTATGTATAACTACAGTTAAAAGGTTAAAGGACATTGATTTTGAAATGATAAAACCAATACTGAGGATAAGAAAATAACAAAGGGATTCAGTTGTCCACTAAATTCACTCTACAGAAGGTGTCACGCCTATTGGTGGCTCCCAAATTCAGCTGTCACCTTCAGAAGGATGGGCTCTTAGCTACGGAGCAGCACAGAGAAGGCACAGAGATAAGCTGCAAGTTTCAAAGCATATAACTAAAACTCAGCACAATATTAAAGAAAACCAATTCTGAACTATAATTGAGGAAGTAACGTGTATTCTTTATACTATTTAGCTTAGAAATTTAAACAAATACCTATCATGTATGTGCCAGGCAGTCTCCTTGGCACTCTGAGTCCACAGAGACTCCACACGGATCTGTTCAGACAAAAACAAGAGGGTCCCAACACAGGGAAGAAGATGGCATCCATCCCACTGGGTCCCACCGAGGGCACCACGGACGAGGCGCCTCACTGAGAGCAGAGTCGCTGCTGGGAATGAGCTCAGGGTGAGGGAGACCCTGCACGGGACGGGCGGTTTGAAGGGGGCGAGACACACGAGGGTGTGTGGAGGTCGGGGAGGTTATCGCTGCTCAGGGGAGTGTATAAGGGCCCAAGGCCGGAGAGGAGGGAGAGGACGGGGAACGTGAGTGTGTCCTGCATGCTGCGGCAGGGCTGAGCATTTCAGAGGCTTCTGGATATTTTACCACCTGTCCTATTTCTGGATCACTTGCAAGGTTGTTCCTTGTTCCCCCAGGGCAGGCCCACTGACTGTGAGTCTAGTCTGAGCAAACTCTCTGCTCCTACCACGAAGCCAGTGTCAACCGGCAGAAAACAAAACTTTCCCCCAAGTCTAAAATGACTCATTTTTTTTAAATGGCCATTAATGCAATAACTTATCAATGGTTTTTTAACTGCGTAAGTAAGTGCAAACTCCTTTCATGGTTACCCATTAGCTTGTTTTGAGTTTCAGAAGCCTGAACAACTTATAGAAAATGATACACATAAACATTTTTGTTATTTTTAAAGGGTGATTGGAAGTATCTGGTTCCTGGTGGATGAAGTCAGTTACGGCTGTTTTACCATCTACATCCATAGCATAATGGGACGTTCCGCTTCGGCTAGCAGTAAGTGAGAGTGTGAGTGTGTGCGCATAT
>JAQQAC010015530.1:906142-922985 GCA_029783875.1 Phataginus tricuspis | reverse complement strand
CCCCCCGCCGTTGCCCGAGCCATCTGCTGGTCTTGCCCACCTCTGCAGGGTGCACCCTCACACAGCGCCACTCCTGTTTCTCTCTCGGTTCACGAGTGCCCAGTGGCCCCGATCTGCCCCAGAAGCACCTATCATCAAAAGCACAAGCCCAGACTGACATTTACAACCTAGTTTCAACAACTGCTCCAGCCAGCTCCCCATACACCACTCTCCCCATTTGCTTACATGAAACTCTAACCTGTTTAAGCATCTTACATATAATTTGATGAATTTAGCATCCCACATATTTGTCCCGAGACAGATAAAGCCAAACTTAGAGGATATAAAGACAAAACTTTTACACAACATGAATCCCAAAATGTTAAAGTAGAAGAATTGCTGTATTGCAGCTCCTCTGAAGGACTTATAACTCCCAAAATAGATCATAGAATCAAATCAATATAGGCAAATACAACTTAATTTGATTTTTAAAAGCAAATACAAGTATGTCCATATCACAGTATTGTCTTTTGTGCTGAAGATTTTTATGTTCAATATTTACTATAATATACATGTCAACCATCAACCATACTGATAGTTGTGGTTACCTGACAACTGCCCTTTCATGAAATCACATGCTCACGCCTCCCACGGGTGTTTGCCGAGCGGCCCTAGCAGAGGTTTGGGTTTTGATTTAACTCAGACCATTTCCAGATCCCTAGCAGAGGTTTGGGTTTTGATTTAACTCAGACCATTTCCAGATCCCCTGCACCCCCCAGGGCTTTCAGAAGACCTGGCTGTGTTAAAGATTTTTATTCTTAAACTGACTTCAGGACTCCCTAAAAGACAATCCAAACCTCTGAGACCAGTTCAGTAATGGAGCACCTTGCTCTTTCCAAGACTTTGGAAGCAATGCCTTTTGAGGTGACTGGCTTTAGACCTGTCCGTCACCTGCAGGACCCTGACAGAGAAGGAGCCCAGACCAGGCTTCCTTCAGGGAGAAAATGGGTCCCCCAACCCCCCTGGTCTCCAGCTCACAGCATGGGGTCCAGTTCAATCATGGCTGTATTTCCAGAAAAAAACACAGGACAGGAAGAGGAAAAATCTAAGTGACACAACATGGTTTGGCTTGGGTCTTTTTTAACTGGTTAGGAATACCTCTTGAAAACCTTCAGTTAAGGTATAAATGAGCTCAATCCTTATCTTACTTACTTCTCAGTCATTATTCAGTTATCTGTCTATATACTTGTACATTATCTCAGTAAAGGGAGCTCATGTTTTCTTAGCCGTCATTCTTCCCTCCCAGTTCTGGTTTATTAATTCTGAGTCTAGCATCGTATAGCAAGCTCTGAGTTCCTCACTGTTTAGAATAAGGTCATTATTTTCTTCATTTTTGCCTGAGGTCTGAACGAAGAGAAGTTAAGTTGCCTAGTTTGTTTTTGGGGGGGTTGGAAGGGGGAGGCTGGGGAGAAACAGCAAATTTGCCTCTTTCTCTTTGTGATTTTTAAGGGTCCTACCCTGAACTACAGAGAGAAATTATGGAAAGAGGTTGTTGGAATAATTTGCCATCATTTAGTGAAAGGGGCTCCCTGACTTCCTGCTTTGTCTCCATTTTCTTAAGAACATCAGGCTTCTGCATAATTACAACTTGAATGCTATTAAGCCAAGTTGGACCCTTACTGGTTTTTATTTTCTGAGATACAAAGAGAATAATTTTATGTAGCCTTTAAATACAATTGTCCCTTAGAGTCTAAGATCTATGGTCTTTTTTAGCATTAAGTTTCAGAGACAAGGAGTAGATGTGCGATCTGTGCTCTGCTTTTATAGCAACACCCAAACCTCTTCCATTCTGATAGATTAAAGCAGCACATTTCAAATGGCAATTAAATATTTTTTATGATAATGGCTATATTTAGCATAGACTCTGATGTTAGCTGTAGTGTGGTAGGACATTAGTAGCCTAGGATTTTGTACATGGGAAACAAAACCCAGAATCTAAATATATTATAAATATATGGCCACGACTCATGCATTTGAAAAACATGAACGGAGCATGATACATTTTTTAACATGAATACTTTAAATAAAAAATATATATCTTCAGTGTAATATACACTGACAGTCAAAACTGCATAGTTTACATATTAGAAATGCAGTATGTAAAATCTACATAGTCTTGAAAATTTCTTTTTATTTATGGATCTGGATTAAAGTGTACTTTGAAGTAATTAAGTTTTTCAAAAACTAGGTATCTCCACAATAGGTATTACTATCAAATATTCCAAATCCATAATAAGGTTCCCAGCTGTTAAGCTAAACTAAATGCAATCCTTAGTAATTGTAGAAAGAATTGTGCAAATACAAACCAGAGGAGAAAAAATGAAATAAATCCACATAGCCCCCCCCACCCCAACCCCAACAAAATCCACCTAAGGCAAGCAACAGAAAATCCTCATTTACACATTGCACATGCTTTATGCCGACAACTTGAAACAGCAGTGCCAAAGACCTAAACACATGAACCTACCCCAAATAATATCCTTTTATCATAACTACCTTAAAGAACTATACCACTTATATGCTCCTAAAGGATGTTCAAAAACTGAATACATAATCACAAAGGAACACTTGCCTTCCTAAAAGGAAACCTCATCCCTTTTGGTGTTGAAGAAACACACTTGTTTAGAAGCAGTAATTTTTTCATGAGTTTATTGTTCTCTCTGTCTCTAAGGAATTTTAAATTTAAGTACACAAAAATCCAAGGCAAAAAAAATTAAGTGCCAAAACCCTATAATACTTTTTTGTTCTTGATCAAATTTTGACATGCTCCCAGGACTTTAGATGGACGTTTCAAAAGTATCTAAAATTTGTCCTCCAGTTTCTGGTGTGGTCAACCCCTTAAATAGCGCCTAAACCCGGACAACATCGGCAGTCTCCTCAGTCTCCAGCTGCCATTCTGCTGCTGCATGGGACAGTCTTCAACAGACTTAGACAAACCTCATCCATCAGTATTCAACTCTGGAGGAGCCGACACTTACTGTGAATTCTGCTCTTCAACTTAAATACCAGTGTCTGTGGCAGGCCAATTCTATCACTGCAGAGACAGCATCCCTCAGGCGAGGTCCAGCCTTTCTCTCCAAGTGCACCCAGGGATTAGTCTGACTTCCCCTAAATTCTCTCCTCTGCACAGTAAGAGCTGATCTTTCCTGTATGAAGCAGGAGATGGTGTTGCTATGACAACAGAGCACATTCTAGCAGTGGGACTACAGAGATGAGCCTTCAAAGACCCAGGGAAACCTGCACTCAGTTATCCTCCAGGGCTACGGGTCCTTGCTTTAGGATTTAAGTCCCAACAAGTGCACCAACAGGCTGGGGTGTTGATTGTCTATGCATTTTGCTGCAGGGACCTCACTGGTTAAGAACATGGCTGGGAGATCACAGAATTATTTAATAAAAGTGCCATTCTCAGTTCTATTAAATTTCCAGCTGTAAATGCACTACATAGCTGTTTTAAAACATTACCCCCCCTTAAATTCAAGCATTCTGCTTACTCTAAGTTTTTCTAAAATTATATTAATGTGTTGAGAACAGTATTATCACGGGGAAAGCTTTTTCTCTTTTTTTTGTTCATTTGTATACCACCACCATTGTATCATCTTGAAGGTTAGATGGAGACATGCAGACACACACACACACACACACACACACATCCATTTTCTCTCTCCGACGTCTGGAACCTTGAGGTTTCAGAGTGGAGGAGGGGATATGCTAACAAAAACAAATCCCTGCGGCCACACTGTACATAATGTATTAGCGGGAGAATGATCACATAAAATTAATCATTTAGAAAAATGCTCATCAGTGGAATTTCAGTCCCTTGTAGCGGCAGAGCCCAGTATCAGGCCCCTCTGTATGAGGGCAGATTTTATGTATTATTTTGAAACAGCAGCTACATTTTTTGGAAAAGTAACACATATGTTATTATATATTTTTTAAATAACCGAAAATGCATTTTAATAGTCCTCACTGGTACTGTTTTGAATACTCGTTTTTCTTCAGAAACATCCCTGTGAATTCAAACGTGTCCACCCATTCCATTGGAGGGAAAGGACGGGAAAGGACACAGGGCTGGAAAAGCTTTCCCCTCCCAACAGTGGACTCCTACAGGTCACTACACCACCGGCGAGGCTTTCCCCAAGGCGGTCAACCAAACTGTCGTTTGTACTCCTTCATTTCCACATTACCTCTTCCACTTCTAATTGCTCGTTTATGTCGGAAGCAGCTTTCTCTACACCACCCTCCCCCTACTCGGTTGCCATCCCTCCCCTTTGGGGCTGGTGCGATCCAAGCTGCATCACCTGCTCTAAGTGGGGTGCAGAGGGAGGACATGACTTAGGGATGCTGCTGTCCCTCAGAGGTGAGACAGTTTGTAGGTCAGACCGATTCAACGGCCTGTTGGCCTTCAAGGGAAATCATCAGACTATCTAGTTATTTCTTGTTATCATCCAAATGTGTGTGAAGAGCTTTAAGATACTACTAGAATGTCAATATTATAAATAATGCATGCATTTACATTGAGGAATTCATATAAATGGACTGGGCATTTTAAAACTCATTTTGATTTGTGTTTTCAATTCTTATCATAGTAAAAAATAGCATTTAAATTTGTTTAAATTTGCCACAGTCCATCTCTCCAGGAAACACAGACACACACCACATAGGTACATGTGTGACCTTTTCCATCATGGCTCTATCCCCAGAGCTTGTTCTGAAGATACATTCTCATGACTCAAAAGTTATAGCACCTGTTTCCATTATGTTCATTATTACCCAATTGGCCAAAGGCTTTCTTTTTTTTTTTTTCATTTTTCACTCCTATCTTCGGGAAAACTGGATAAATGCCAAAACACGTAAGCAACATATGGTTTACTTTCAAAATCAACCAACCAGAATTACTTATTTGTATTATGTATTTTCTAGCTCTCTGCCCCCAAAAAGACAACATTCTTCATTTAAAAAGTTTTTAAGTAGGTCATGCTGAATGCCAAAATTTAGATTTGAATTTTGAAAGTGAGTTATAACCAACTAAGTTTATATGAATGCCAGGAAGCATTAGAAAACATTTATTGAGTTTTATGATGAACTCCCATGCATTAGTTTTGAGCCCCTATTTTACAACATAATAACCAGTATGTCTGTTAAACTACAATAATATGTGTGTCTAGGGGAAACAGTGACAAGGTGGTAGGGGAAGGAGAGGGCGAACCCCGAGGCAGTTTGAGGACAGAGGCTGAGATGCTGGACCCACAGCATGCGGAGCTGAATGCGGGCCAGGAGGCGTTTTTCTAAGGAGCTGCCATTGGTAGAAAGGCTCACAGTGTCTAGGCTTTAGCTGGGCACCGAGCGCAGGTTCTAGTGACAAACCACGTTATTAACCTTTCTGTGCCGCAGGGTCCTCACTTTCAAAAGGGGGAAATTAATAGTGCTTACTTCATGAGTAAATATATACAAAAGAGTAAATTCAAGGGGTAAATACATATAAATAATATATGTAATAAAATAAAATAAAGTGAATATATGTATATATTTATATATATCTATAAAGTTCTCAGACTAGTGCCTCGCATATGGGAAATGCTATGTAAATGTTAGGCATTATTTAAGATTTGAAGACAGTGACTAAGTGTTATTTATTTTTGTTCTGCTATAGAAAATGTACTCAATAAACGTAAAGTATTTTCATACCATCTATGTGAGTTTAACATCTAATAAATCAAGTGAATATATAATATCTAAGGAGTCTAAAATACAACAAAAGAAATGTAAATCTCTATTACTATTATGAGCTTATAAACATAAAAAAATATTCAAGGACTGAATGAAGTAAATTTTAAATATGTAGCCCTCTTGCATGCTAATTCTAAGAACTGTGCTGAGTGACCTGACCACAGTGAATAGGATCATCTGACTATGAACAAGGTGACCCCTTTTTAGGTCTACGAGAGAATGCGTTAGCACTTACTCTAAAATGACCCAGCACCTTTAGCAGCTGTTAGCTGGAGGCCAGCGCCCTGGACTCAGAGTCCGGCCCAGTCGTGACTGCAGTGCACTCGGGGAGACGGACACCCATTCAGCACCCACTCTGTGCGCCAGGCGCAGTTCCTGGTGCCAGGGATGTAAAAGTAAAATGGAGAAATGCCAGCTCTCGGGAAGGTTACCCGCTGTGGATGCCAGCGCAGGGGCAGGTGAGTGTGTAAGGCAGTGCGACTGCTGGGGAGGAAACTAAAGACAGACTGGGGAACAGGAAATGTAGGGAAAACAGGGACAAGATTTCATTTTAAGCATGTATATATATATAATGCAAGTTGGTAACAGCCACAAAAGAGCCGCCAGCAAAGAACCTGGGGCAGCTGTGGAGCAAGGGGACGAAGAGCAGACTCTTCCCTGAGGAATATGGGAGGTCTTCAAGGAGGGGGCAAATCCAACGAGGATATTTACCCATAAGAACACAATAGCTCTTGTTTGTGTACCAAATAGGATTTTTTCACATATATGTGATTTTAATACCTAATACAACAAAGTAAATAAATAATATTTAAAAACGCTCAAGACAGAAATATAAATCTATTAACTAAATTTTATGGGTTTACGATGTTCAAAAATATTGCAGTCAGTTAAAAAACAAGTTATTCTAGCAATTGTAATAATATACAGTTGATCTCTAAAAATAATTTCCCATTTGAACATTATTGTCTTCTTTTCCTAAGATAAAAAATATCTAAAGAAACATCATTATAACTCTATTTTACTTTGCACAATCAAATGAATTCCAGATAGTTTAAGTTTTTAAAAGATTAAAGTTGTAAAAGTACGGGAAGAAACTTTTTAAAATAAAACACAAACAGAAAGGAAAACAAATGCTAAAATATCTTTGAGATAAATGACATCGTGTTTGGTCCAGAAATCCACATATACATACTGACACCCCTTTTTAATTATTTATTAAACAATAATCTATCTGGCAGCAGTCATGCACCTGTACTAGGAATACAAAGAAAAGTAAGTCTGCCTTCCAGAAGTAGGCACTCTGGCAGTAGTGACAGACAAATATACAGCCTTTACTGTGCAGAGTGACAATTATTCTGATGAAACTGTGCACCCGGTGCTAGGAGAGGCTCCAGCACAGAACTCGGTCCCGGCACAGGGAGGAAGGCCCGCGAAAGTGTCCAAGGATCATGGAGATGCCGGCCCGTGAACAGACTGGAGCCAATGTTGCCACTGAGAATAACCAGAGAAGCTAATCTGTAAAAGGTATGCTTGAAATCTGAAGGCATCAGACAGCTAGAAGGCAACCAGGATTTATGAGCCCAGGTCCCTGAGAAGGAAATCAGACACCTGACAACCAACAATCTCTAAGCAGGTTTTTCCTTCAGGGAACGTGCTCATTTTCATGTGAACAGAGAGACCAAGACAAGAATAAGAGGCAGAGAAAAGAGTTTTAAACTTCTGGAAATCTCATGGTGCTATATAGGGGGAAAAATGGTAGCCAGGCTCGGAGTCCGCATCCCAGAGAAAGGGTGTCAGAGTGACAGGGGGCAGAGGGCAGGGGGCAGGTAGCAGGGGGCAGAGGGCAGGGGGCAGGTGGTAGGGTGGCAGCTCAGAAGAGAGACCACAGCTCATGGCTTGTCCTTGAGCATTGCGCCTGTTACTAAGTTGCACAGAACTAAAGGCAGAGGATAAGCAGAAAACAACCAGCAGTGTTTGCCACAGACCCAGCTCTGCACTGAGGTGATAAGGACTCATAGGAAAAAGGGCTTTTGTAAGCAACCCAGCTCCCAGCTGAAAAGTCCAGAACGTTAGACCCCATGACAAGCAGAGGAAAAAGAGTTGGAAAAGGCTGCTTCCTACATCAACTGTTGCAGGTCAGCTCATACTTCAGTCAAGTTATCTGTGCCCCTCTGCCTGCAGGGGAATAAGCAAAACTCTCCCAGAGCCAAGTGACATCCAGGCTCTGCTCCTTTTCAAAGGCGCTGTCCAGGGCTTAGCAGAAAAGTTACAAGGCACACTGAGAAACAGAATCAAGGGAAAAAACAGATCATAGAAAAACAGCTCAGCTAGTTATTGGAGTTACCAGCAACAGGGCTCAAAATGACTGTGATTATTATATTTAAGAGGCTAGATGAGAAGAGGGGGGAATTTTGTCAGAGCTGGAACTTATAAATGGAAATCAAAAGGAAAATCAAGAATATAACATATAAGATCATTAAAATTAGGCATTTAACAGATAGGCTTTGCTGCTGATAACAGCTGGAGAGGGAAGCAGAGGGGATTAATGAATTAGAATACAGGTTTGCTGAGAATACCCAGGTTGAAACAGAGTTAAATGCATGAAAAGCAGAGAAAACAGTGTTAGGCACATATAGGAAATAGGAAAACAACTTTATATCTGTGATGTGCTGGTAAGTGTCCAACACCAATTCTCAAAAAAAGTGTCCATATACTATTAATTTTACTGATATAAGGGGTATATAATATGTAATTTATATAAAATACACAATAGTCTCTTATAAATTCCATATAGTAAAGTAATCCTCTCAGAATAGTTGGCTTCCCATCCACTTTGCGGTGAAGTTCAAACTCCTCATCATGGCAAAACAAGTGTTAAGAGATGCCCTGGTATATTTAGAACCGACACATATGCCCCTAATGTGTACGGATACACCACATGCTTGATACATTTCAATCCTCACGGCAGCTTTGAGACAGAGTGTTGTCCCATTCCATGAAACGCCCCATTCCGGGCCCTGTCTTCCTCAGCAGCTACCAAGAGAGGCTGCATTCTATTCTCATGTCAATCAACTGGACGTTCTCAGAGTGCATCACGCTGTCCTCTGATGCCCCGTCTTGTCTAGCGTCGTCTGTCGCTGCCCCCCTGCCTGGTGTACCCTCCAGCTCCTCATTCACTGGCTAATTCTGACTTCTCTTTCATGGTCCATCTCAGCATCTCCTTGTTCTGAGCAGGCTCGCCTGAGCACCGCCAGGCTGTCAGATGCCCTTCATCAGTGTTTCCACATCATAAGCATTGTCTCCTGGAATCATTAGTCCCTGAAAGGCGAGCCAAGTGATCTGCGCATCCCATAGCTTTCCCCTTGTGAGATACCCTCCCTGGGCCGGGCCTCACTTCGACCAGTAAGATGCAGAGGAAGTGACTCAGCAGAAGCTCTGGCCTAACCCTCACGCAGGTCCATCAGCCTCTGCTTCTGTGCTTGGTGGACCCGAGCCGCCAGGTAGGGTCCTACCGCCTGCTGGAAGAACTGTGTGGGAACCATGTGCAGAGCAATGTGGAGAGGCCACAAAAGCAGCAGGGGCCCTGAGACGTGGAGGGAAGGCGACAGGCCCAGCTGAGACGAGCTGCGGCCGCCCCAGTAAGGCACCAGGCCCGTGAGGCACGCGGCCGGCCCGTGGCCTCCTCGCGAGCTTCAGGAGAACAACAGTTGTCCCAGCCAAGCCCTGTCAACCCACAGACCCCACAACCAAAGCAGTTCCCGTTTTAAGCGATCACACTCTGAGGCGGTCTTTTCACGCAGAGAGAGCCGGCCAGACAGTCCTGTCTCCCGTCTCGGAGCACCTGAGAGCAGAGTCCACACGATCCTCCCTCACGCACAGTCACTAGAATGGTACTTTGTGCAGAACGGCTCTCAATTAATGCTTAGTAAAATGATTAATAAATTCAATTCTCCTCATTATTTGAATATACAAAATACCCCAAAACAAACATGGTTTTTAAATTTTCAATTTTGAACCAATTTTTAATGCTATTGCTTTACATGGCTGGGGACTTAATTCTGTTAACTCCAATTAGACTAACCTAGTTACACGTCTCCACCCCACAGCCTAACTTCCCTCTATTTCTCCTTTGCATTTATCTCTCATCAAAATGCTAATTTTTGCTGTTTATTGTCTGTCTCCACCATACCACCTCCTTCCTTCCATGAAAATACAAGTGCCAGGAGGAGAAAGGGTTTTTTCTTCCTGTTTAGTATACTGCCTTATCTCAAGTACCCAGAACAATGCCTCCCCATAAAAGCCGATCCACAGTATTTACTGGTTGAATTAATGCATGGTATGGAGGAGATGCATGTGTTTTTAGGGAAAACCAGGACTTACCATCAGTACGTCGCTGGCGTCTGAGGAGGACCACACAGCCGAGACTACGTCCCCCAGTTCTGGCAGTTACCGCAGAGGAGCTGCAGATGCTAAGTGCCCACAGCACGTCCTGACTTCCTCAGTGCAGGAAGACACTGCACTCTGCCTCACTGTGTGATTTATTCCAAGTTGCAAAGGCACTTCTCAGACACTCACTATTTTTTCTTTAGAAAACAGAACTTCAAATTAACTTAGAGGAATGTACAAGGCTGGTGGCCTGAATTTCCTATGGAAAGAAACCCTAAGATGTGTTATAAAACAAAAGCAGCTTTACATTGTCAGGCCCTGGTAACATCACATATTATGATATAAAAATGTCAGAGAGACTATAATTGAGAACTAGGATTATATACATGCAGTTAGCTCAGTCACTACCTCGTAATAGATACTTGAAAGATGTTTGCTGAATGTGTTGAATGAATAAACACCAATCTTACATAATATAATTTTAATAATAAAGTTTATTATTTAGATAATAAACCATATCTTAATGGTGCTCTTCAAGATACAGTCACTAAGAAAAATTCAGTGAGTTATTACCAACGATCTAGTCCTACCCAGCTGGCTGTAGGGGAAGGAAGAAGGCTGTCAGACTCTCGTATTGCTCATAGAGTGGTGCTAAGTGGAGACAGCTAACAAGCTCTTTGGAAGAAGGTCATGTGCACAAGAGGACCTCAGGGAGGGTGGCCTGGGCAGAGAAATCTTCCCACGCGAAGGTCAGCTCGCGGTCTGGCTAAACATGCTCTTTCAAGGCACACATCCAGTGTGGCTGCTGTCCCACCACTGGGCAGATTACAAAGTCGCCTTAGAGAGGAAACACTTGTGTTTTCATCAGCCCTACATCCGTGGAATAATAATTCATAAGAAGCATTCATAAATGAAGTAAAAGAAAGTAGAGCCTATTTGTTCTACTACAGTTTATTTATATATCATGTAATATTTTTACCCAATATTATAACTTCACTGAGGTAAAGGCACTAGGTCTTAAATATCTGCTGTATGTTACAACCTTTAAAAAGAGTGAACAGTTAATAGACAGTTACCATTGTTTATCACAGTGGCTACAACTCCCCTGGATGTGTTATTAGGAACTAACTCTTGCTTCAAAAGAAACAAACTGTGTATAATTTAGAATTATATATACTAGAAAAGACAGTAAGTCTATAGGGAAAAGATAAAGCAGAGGCATAGAAAAAGTGAGGTCAGGACAGGGCTGGGCAAGGTAAGGAGAGTGGACAAGAGAAGAAAATGAGGAATTAAAAGAAATGGCAAACAAACAAACAAACAAAAAGAAATGGCAAAGAGCAAAGCCTGGAACATCAATGAATAACATAAAGATACATCTGAAGGAACAAAAGAAGAAAACACCTGTAGAAGCCTCATCGAAGAGAGAGACCAGAATAAATACATTAGAGAAGTACAGAAAGGTAGCACCAGGTGATAGACCTTAAATCTCTGCTAAATACAGGAGCCTTGCCTGAGGCACAAGGAGGGGAAATGGCAGAACCCCGAGTGCAGACCCTTTCCCAACAAGCCCAGTACCATCCCTCAGCTTGAATGTCAGAAATCAGCTGAAGGGCTGAAGCGGGACATGAATGTGTGATATGCTGGAGTAGTAGCACCTGCTATTTCAATCCCATTCCTCATCTTTCTGAAGTGTTCAGAATTTCAGAGACAAGTTTAATCTCGTCTGTATGTAGAATGTGTCAAAGGAGAGATCATCCAATTTTTTAGAAATAGTAATAATATATTCAGTTCCACTCAAATATCCATTTTAAAATATCCATGTGCATATCCATTTTTATATATCAAAATGAAAGCAGGCAGGCAAATAAAAAATATGTCAGTGTTATAGCATAAGAAGAAGTATCTGGACGTTGGTACCAGCAGGGGGAATGTGCCAGAACACAGGCACACAGGAAGTCGACAATATCCAGGACGAATGCTTGGAATATTTGAAGTCAGTGCAAATCACAAACCAAACAGACAATCTACAGAATGGGTAGCTACCATCCCATTTGTCGTGTAAAAATGCCACTCATCATTCAATCAACTGCCTATCACTGAATTAGACAAGTCACTCACGATGCTCGCTCCGAATCCCTGCTGCTAATGGATGGGAAGATGCTTCAGGGCAATGATTCCCATGGGGAGGCCCCGGGCAGGCACTGCTTTCCCGCAGTGGGAGTGCAGCACTTCCAGGTCTTGTCACACTGTTTCTCAAGGTCATAGACTATCTATCTTACATGGACCATCTCACATATTTTCCCTCCCACTAGCACTGCAGTTAACCCCAGAAATATAGATCAAAATTAAAATTGCCAGGTAGATAAAGAAATAAATCAATGTTATATCATAGAAAGTGATAATTCCACCATATGTGGGATTATTTATATCAAAATTTGGCAATCCTTGAGAGAGGATTAGAGATAGCAGCATGAGAGGTGAGACAGGGGCTTCCTTCTAAAACCACATATAATATGAAACATAATTAGTACAACTAATCCTGAAAGAGCAACAGGAAAGAGGGCTACTCCTGACTGCATACACCTGGAGGAAAGAATAAACCTCACAGAATAGGGTAACATACCAAAGCCGTGGCAGGGCGGGACCCAAGCCCTTCCCCCAGCCCAGCTCACCAGTGGGAGGAAGAAAAACCAAGCAGGGAGGAAGTGGAGGTCTGGGACTGCTGAATACCTAACTCCAGAGATCTGATCTGGGAGCACAAACATACATTTCATGGTGTTTTCACAGTACTCTCATGATTAGGGGGTTGGAAAGCTAAGACAAGCAGAATAATTGGAGAGACTGAGATTCCAGCTGCTTGAGGAAAGCAGGGATCCATATCCAGCTGCTCTGGGACAAAAGAAAAGTGGGTACTATGAGAGATTTCCTAACAGCAAGAGGGCTGCTAAAGGGACAACGATTGCACAGAGCTTACTACTCAGGAGAAAGGACAGGTAGGCAAAATTATCCAGCAGCACTATGCCCAGCAGGTTGGGAACTTTCACAGTCCTCAGGAGCTCCACCTCCCTGAGTGAGTACACAGCACCAAGGACCCTCTCCTTAATAAGCAGTGTACTGCGCCTTTCTCCGAGGCAGCCCCACCTGGCTTGCAAACTGGCAAACTCTACCTGGCATTAGGCCGGCCAGAGGGAAGCCCTGTCTACAGCAACTACAAACACAAAGCACAGAGGCTTATACCTGTGTGCTCGGCCCTCTGGTTCTGGCAGTGGAGACAGGCATGGCAGCCGGCCAACAGGAAACAGCTCTTTCCTCCCCTGGGGCATCAATACCGCCCCCCTGTGGCCCCCAACATTGGTTCAGGGGATGAGCAGCTCCAGAGCATAGAGCTTCTGGGCACTAGAGGGCACCATATACAAATAAGAAACTCCAAAGAAACCTGGTTCAAAGTAAAACTATGAATACAACACCTGACAAAGAATAAAATGAAACGGACTTCATGAACTTGCCTGAAAGGGATTTCAAAATAAAAATCATTACTATGCTCATGGAGGTACAGAAAAATATCAAGAACTCAGGGATGAATTCCAGTCAGAGATCAAATCATTATGGAACACAGTATCAGAAATGAAACATACAATGGGAAGTTTTAAAAGCAGATTAGATACAGTGGAGGAGACGATAAATGAAATAGAAACTAGAGAAGAGGAATACAAAGAAGCTGAGGCACAGAGAGAAAAAAGGATCTCTAAGAATGAAAGAATATTGAGAGAACTGTGACCAATCCAAATGCAACAATATTCACATTATAGAGATACCAGAAGAAGAGGGAGAAAAAGGGATAGAAAGTGTATTTGCAGAGGTAATTGCTGAAAAACTCCCCAATCTGGGGTAAGGAATAGTCTCTCAGGCCATGGAGGTGCATAGATCTCCCAACACAAAGGACCCAAGGAAGACAACACCAAGACATACAGGAATTAAAATAGCAAAGATCAAGGATAAGGACAGAGTATTAAAAGCAGCCAGAGAGAGAAACAACATCACATAAAAGGAAAGCCCATTAGGATATCATCAGATTTCTCAGGAGAAACCTTACAGGCCAGAAGGGAGTGGCATGATGTATTCAATGCAATGAAGCAGAAGGACCTCGAGCCAAGAGTATTTTATCCGAAAAGGTTATCATTTGAATTTGAAGGAGGGATTAAACAATTTCCAGATAAGGAAAAGCTGAGAGAATTAACCTCCCACAAAACATCTCTACAGTGTATTTTGGAGAGACTGCTATAGATGGAAGTGTTCCTAAGGTTTAATAGCTGTCACCAGAGGTAATAAAACCACACATTAAAGGAAGTAGAACAGTTAATTACTAGGCATATGCAAAATTAAATCAACTATCCCCAAAGTCAATCAAGGGATAGACAAAGAGTACAGAATATAATACCTAATATATAAAGAATAGAGGAGGAATAAAAAGGATCAGAAAAAAAGAACCTTTACTCTGTGTTTGTAATACCATATTAAGTGAGTTAAGTTAGACTGTTAGATAGTAAGGAAGTTAACCTTGAACCTTTGGTAACCATAAATCTAAAGCCTGCAATGGCAATATGTACATACCTATCGATAATCACCCTAAATGTAAACAAATCAAAAGACATAGAGTTACTGAATGGAAAAATAAACAAGACCCATCTATATGCTGCCTACAAAAGACTCACTTCAAACCCAAAGACATACACAGACTGAAAGTAAAGGGATGGAAAACAATGTTTCATGCAGCTAATAGGGAGAAAAAATCAGGAGTAGCAGTACTTGTATGAGACAAAATAGACTACAAAACAAAGACAGTCACAAGAGACAAAGAAGGACATTACATGATGATAAAAGAGTCAATCCAACAAGAGGATATAACCATTATAAATACCTATGCACCAAACACAGGAGCACCTACATATGTGAAACAAATACTAACAGAAGTAAAGGGGGAAATAGAATGCAACACATTCATTTTAGGTGACTTCAACACACCACTACCTCCAAAGGACAGATCAACCAGACAGAAAATAAGTAAAGAGGCAGAGGCACTGAACATCATATTAGAACAGATGGACCTAATGGACATCTACAGAAACTCCATCCAAAAGCAACAGGATACACAATCTTCTCAAGTGCACATGGAACATTTTCTAGAATAGATCATATACTAGGCCACAAAAAGAACCTCAGAAAATTAAAAAAGATTGAAATTGTACCAACCACCTTCTCAGATCACAAAGATATGAAACTAGAAATAAATTACACATGGAAAACGAAAAAGCCCACAAACACATGCAGGCTTCACAACAGTCTCCTAAATAACCAATGGATCAATGACCAAATAAAAACAGAGATGAAGCAATATATAGAGAATGATGACAAAAATAATTCAACACTGCAAAATCTATGGGACACAGCAAAGGCCATGTTAAGAGGAAATTATATTGGAATACAGGCCCACCTCAATGGATCAATGAACAAATGAAAACAGAGATCAAGCAATATATGGAGAAAAATGACAGCAATAATTCAACACAACAAAATCTGTGGGATACAGAGAAGGCGATGATAAAAGGGAAATATATTGCAATACAGGCCTACCTCAGGAAAGAAGAACAATCCCAAATGAACAGTCTAAACTCACAATTAATGAAACTAGAAAAGGAAGAACAAATGAGGCCCAAAGTCAATAGAAGGAGGGACATAATATAGATTAAAGCAGAAATAAATAAAATTGAGAAGAACAAAACAATAGAATCAATGAAAACAGGAACTGGTTCTTTGATAAAATAAACAAAATAGATAAACCCACAGCCAGACTCATCAAGAAAAAAAAGAGAGTATATACACATGAACAGAATCAAAAATGAGAAAGGAAAAATCACCACAGACACCACAGAAATACAAAGAATTATGAGAGAATACTGTGAAGAATTATATGGTAACAAACTGGATAACCTAGAAGAAATGGACAATTTCTAGAAAAATACAACCTTCCAAGGCTGACCCAGGAAGAAACAGAAAATCTGAACAGACCAATTACCAGCAAAGAAATTGAATTGGTAATCAAAAAACTACCTAAGAACAAAAACCTGAACCAGATGGTTTCACTGCTGAATTTTATCAAACATTTAGTGAAGACCTAATACCCATCCTCCTTAAAGTTTTCCAAAAAGTAGAAGAGGAGGGAATACTCCCAAACTCATTCTATGAGGCCAACATCACTCTAATGCCAAAACCAGGCAAAACACCACAAAAAAAGAAAATTACAGACCAATATTCCTGATGAACACAGACGCAAAAATACTCAACAAAATATTAGCAAACTAAATTCAAAAATATATAAAAAAGATCATCCATCATGATCAAGTGGGAGTCTTCCCAGGTATGCAAGGATGTTACAACATTCAAAAATCCATCAACATCATCCACCACATCAACAAAAAGAAGGACAACACCACATGATCATCTCCGTAGATGCTGAAAAAGCATTCGACAAAATTCAACATTCGTTCATGATAAAAACTCTCAACAGAATGGTTACAGAGGGCACGTACCTTAACATAATAAAGGCCATATGTGACAAACCCACAGCCAACTTAACAGTGAGAAGCTGAAAGCTTTTCCCCTAAGATCGGGAACAAGACAAGGAGGCCCACTC